>JAVHNF010071641.1:7834-18221 GCA_034783455.1 Micropsitta finschii
ATATCTTCTGTCTACTTAGGAACAGTTACTCAAATTTGAGCTTTCACAAACTGCATTTCCTATTTGTCTCTTTGCCATTACATGAAAATACACGGTTGGATCATTTAGTATGTTGAAATACTGCTTAAGCACCCAGGCTAACAATTTTTTGTGCTATGACCTTGCTGTGACTTTGGTTTACTTTTGAAATAGGTGGCAGGTCTGCGAGCTTTGACTGTTTCAGCTAAGACAGAAAGCCTTTGATCAGTTTAGCTTTCATGTAACACAGTAAGGCATTTAGCTGGGTGACAAAAGAAAGAGCACCTAGATCTGGAAACCACCATCGTTCTGGAAAGCAGCGTGTCCAACCTATCGACTCAGTCATATTTCATTCACAGTTCTTTATTGATAGTGTTTCTACTTTTTTAATAAAACCACATTATCACACTGGTAAAAGTGACTCTTTGTGAACTTTTAAAGATCCAGAAATTTAAGAGAATGGCATTATAATAGTTTTGCAAATAAATTAAAAGAAGCAGAACTCTGTGTTTATTATTTAAACTTTGCATGGTGGTGGTTTTAATTACATATCCTGGAATTATTTTCTGTGTCAGTAATTTCTGTAACCACCTCTGTGGTGTTTGTTTCCCGCTTTCTCAAGTGTGTGTGTCCCAGCAGCATTCCAGTCAGGTTATGAGGTGAAGAGTGTCTTATCTTGATGCACTAAGACTGGTGGGACTTAACCTCTCTTCGTGGGTCTACGCTGCAGGCACCTGCCCAGAACCTTTAGAGTTCAGCTGCATGGAGGAGAAAACATGACCTGCCACTGAAGAAACTTAAATGGTTAAGTTTCAGTGTTACCATAAATGGAGTATGGTGTAGAGATACACTAGAACTCCTTCTGGTACTTAACAATGCTGAATCTTTTTCCTGGGAGCTGACTGGATCATCTGTCTTTTTGCTGCCCAGTAAATAGGAATGCCATGTTTTCTAAGCAGATAGAACGTGAAAGTCATTGTTTCCTGCAGAAAATGTAAATTGTGCTTCTCCCTTTGTCTTCCTTTTTCTTTTACACTGGCACTTTGTTGAGGATACCCTCATTGGGTCACGTTGTTCTGCACCAAGTCAGCTGTAGCCTTCTACGTAGGAAGTGCAGTTACTCTGAGGAGTACAGCAGTTGTATGTCCGTCAGCTTACTCAGCCAGGTATTGTCAGTTCCAAAGTACCTAACACAGTGCCATCAGTTGATGCTCTTGTAACAGTTCCCTTTTTACGTACTGGTGTATTGACTGTTGTGGATTTTACCTGAAGGAGGATTGTGTATATCTGAGCACATACAATCACAGGACAAAGCCAGCCTCAGTGAGTGACAGTGTACATGTCTAGGACACCCTACTCTTCTGTAAGTACTTTAGGTGTCTCTTGCACATGGAAGCCCATGTCTCTGGGCAGGGCTGGGTGGCCCAAGTGCACCATGTTAAGACACATGCAGAAAACACTAAGCTCTGTTAGACCAAAGAATTTAATTCTATTCCATGCTGCTCTTTTTGTGGCATTTTCTGCTGCCCTTCTTCTTTCCATGCCATCAGTTTCTGGCCTACTTACCAAGGGTATTCTTTCAGTTTGTATCTGGGTAGCAGGGTGAAGAGAATTTATTTCAATCATAGTTTAAGTGGTCAGCAGAGACTTTTACTTCTGTTTATCAAGCAGTTTGTAGAACTGAAGCAGTTATCCATGTAAGTCAGTGGATGTAAGAGAGAGTATGAATGTGCTATTTTGTGCAGTTACGCTTTTACAATATGATAAGAAAGAATTCAAGATTAGAGTGTTTCACAGTACAGTTGAAGGAGTAAATACAGTTAGGTTTGGGGAGGTAATTTTGCCATGTTCTGCCTGTAACAGCATTTTCAAGACATATTAAGTTGAAATCTGTTTTCAGCTGTGCTGCTCAGCTCTGATTAACAATATGTGATTTTTGGAAGAATCCTTAAGCAAGCTCTGCAAGTGGTATCCCTGTCCCTAAACTCTGGCTCCTTCCTGTGTGCAGGCCTTTGAAAGGAAGAGGAGGAAAAAGTGGGTGGAGGTGATTGAATGCAGAGGTCACTGTTTTATGTTCTTCTTGCCATGTCAAGCATAATGTGTCCCTTGTTGGCAGTCATGGTCAGATGGAGGAGCCAGAGCAGAACAGTCTATTTAATCACTTGGATTTTGGGTTTGGCCATGGATTTTCTGGCATCCATGTGTCTGCACAGTGGTAGCCAGAGCTTGGTTCCAGGAGTAAGTGCTTTTCGTATACTTTGTAAATGGAGAGAAGCAGGCTTTTCCCAATTTTTCTGTATGTGCGGATGTGACTTCTTGGTTTCCTAAATTAGCTTTTTGTCATCTTACAAGAAAGTCAGTAAAATATCAGTCAGATAAGTGAATCACTTAGCTGTCCGATGAAAGTAATCTATCAGTTATAATGGGAAATACTTGCAAGGCTTGATTCATAGCAGTGTTTTGATTAGGCTGTTCTCATTAATTTCTTAATTTTCTGTTGTTCTTCTGTTTGCTGTCTTATTATGCTGTCCATAATAAGACAGGTAGGCTGTTTTATATGCTCTCAAGGAAATACAGACTACTGTGACTTTGTCTGCGGTGTTTGGTGGACTAATTCCTAAAATTACATTTTATTTATTCTCAGATCTTTGATAGAAATAAAGCAGTGGTACAAAATGATGGGTTTACATAAGGGACCTTGAGTGAGGGTTGCAGAAATGTTCAGTAGCTACATAAATGTGTGGCTGCTGCTTCTTAGGATAATATCTTTTATCATGAACCAGAGATTTATCACTCGGGAGTCTGGATTAATTAATTCTTTGGACAAGTAAGTGAAGTAAATCTGCCTCATATTACACGCTCTTAAGACTGTCTGTAGTCTATTTCACGCAGATTTAACTTCTAGGGAGTTTCCCAATTTCAAGGGTATCAGTCCTCTTACAACATATAGTATGATGTGAAGTAATACTCAAACTAGGCAGCTGACAACTTCTGCGGACTAAGTCTCTGGTGCTGTATTATGATTCTTTTGTTTTGATAACTTGTTTTGATGGCTCGTGGAATTGAGTAATTTGTGGTGACTTCCGTGCTTGGTACTTGATATCTCAAATCATGTGCTTTTTGTGCATGAATTGGAAATTTTATGCCATTTATCCCAATTTATGTTGGCTCAGACTGAATTCTGTGTTTGAGATAGTGGAAGAAAACATGCAATAGTTCATAAATTCATTCCAATCTATTTGCAATTTAATCTCCTCATGACTGTTAGCAAATAGGAATAGGAGATAAAAGGCATTTCATTTTATAGCACCCTTTTCACAGATATGCAGCTTTTCAGCATTAATGTTTCGTGTATCGTGGGAGTTCAATTTTGATCTTGCACCAGCGGAGAACATGCCCTTGAACATCTTCTTGTGCTATTGATCTTGGAACTTCTGGTCCTAAGAACATTAGGCACCTCCTGTTTCTAATGAGCCTGTGTCTGCATGGAGGTATTGGGAAAGTTAATTAAAGGTGGAGTGCACATTAATTAAAGTCTGTTAAACTCTGGTGCCCATGATTTTATTAGCTAATGGAGTGGCCTGAGGTCAGGGTAATTTAATCCAAGACTTTAAAGGTAAGGACCCTGTTGACAGACAACGCAACCAAGAAAATTTTCTTTACAGTTTGTAAATGTGTCATGAATTTACTCTTGAGGACAAATCCCTTTGTCAGATGCAGAATGGAGAAGTAAAATCGGCAAGGGCAGTGCTGGAATTCTCTTTCAGGGTGTTCTAGTTTGATCTGTCTTAAGGTCTGTATCACGTCAGTCTTCATCTGGAAAGATGAAGCCTTTTGTTTCTGGATTGTGATTAGTGCTCGGATTTTAGGCACTAATAGTAACCAGCGGGGAGAGGAAATTGGGAGGGGGGAGTAGGATATGATAGCCTTGTCTTGGCGCAGCCCATACTGAGTTGCTGGGTCAGAGAGGAAGCAAGCTCGCTGCCCAAAATGGTTTGTGTTTTTTTTCCCCCAGTCTTTGGTAACTCCTGGAGTTCTCAGGCATATTGTGAGCCTTCTGGTGTCCTGCTATCAAATCCACACTTGTGAAAACATGACTTTTGCTGTTGTGATGTTTGTCTTGTGCGAACGTTTCGGGAGGGACGCAGCTATTGCTGACTGCACTGCAAGAGAAATGCAAACAGTGTGGAAGATCCACTGTTTACAGAGCACCGTCCTGATGGTGTACGGGTCTGAAAAGAGCTGTGCTGGTTTTACAAACATTTAGTTTGCGCGTGTTAATGTGAATCTCTTTCACATCAGGAGTGTAGGCTCCTGAGTGGTTAAAATAAAGAACATTCTTGCTGACTGCATGGACTTCTGAGTGCACTGCTGCAGTACTGCTATATAGGCAGACACTACGTCACGTTGATATCTTTGTTTAGCTTGTCTGTGCTTTATCATGTTGCCTAACAGTTTTAATAGAAAAGAGAGAGGGGAAAAAAAGAGACCAGTATGAATAGTTGTAAGTAGAAGTATCTGAAAGCAGCAGATCTGGAGTGCCTTACACCAGCTGCACGCTGAAACAAAGAGAAGTATTGAGAGAGGCACAATAAATGTGTTTGCTATCTGTGCTTTCAGTTGCAGTGCAGACTCAAGCCGTCACAGTAATGAATTTTGAAGCCTGGAGTTTGGACTCGGGGAATTTTATAAAACACAGTTGTTTTATCAGAGTGTTGTCTTGCCAGCTGTATGATGCGAGTCTGGTTACCATGGAGTGTGGTCAGTTGGAGGAGACAAATGGAGTCAGTAAAGCAG
Source organism: Micropsitta finschii (assembly GCA_034783455.1). Lineage (NCBI taxonomy): Eukaryota > Metazoa > Chordata > Aves > Psittaciformes > Psittacidae > Micropsitta > Micropsitta finschii. The sequence goes on from JAVHNF010071641.1 coordinate 12,650, forward strand.
CATTCTGTGTGGTAGGCTCTGCTGTGGTTTCGCCCTCTCTGGTTTAAATTCAAGTTTGGTAAGGAGGAAAGTAGTGGGGGAGAGAAGTTGCCATTTTATTTAAATAAAAAGCAGTTTTAGCCTTAATCAAATATACCAGCCACATGAAAACTCATGGTGCAGTATAAATGCTGTATACAAATGTGCAAGTTTATCCCCATAAACAACACAGATATTTTTCCTCTTGATCTTGCCCTGTCATCTGGACTCTCTTGTTTGGTATTGTTCTCTGCTTGCCTGGTGTCTGCAGGGTGGGCTGTACAAGATGCTGAACACTGGCCACTTGTATCTTCTCATGAGGAGGTGTTTGGTTCTTGCCTGTCCTGTAAGAGATGGAGGATGTAAGAGCTCTTGCTGCTCCTGCCTGCTCACCACTGCCATCTGTTTGAAGCTTTGTTAATTGGATTAATTGTGGCCAAATGGCCCTGTGGTGCTGCAGAAACACTGGACAGTTTGGTGTGGTTACCTGAAGGCACTGGTATCCTCTGCATAATTACCACGTTTCCAGACAATGAGGACAGTGTATTACCGAATTCAACAGGCTTTAATATGAAGCCATTTCTTTCTTTGCTAGATTTCTTTCAAATGGCCTTCTTTAATTCCAACGTAAAATACCAATAGCACTTTTACCAGAGTTCGTACTCAATCCGGGTGTTAATACCAGATCATAGAATCCCAGCTTGGAAGGGGCCTCAAGGATCATGTGGTTCAGCATTTCTAGGCACATCATGACCTGGACTAGATGGCCCAGCACCCTGTCCAGCCCCGTCTTAGAAGTGTCCAACATTGAGGAACCCGCCACTTCCATGGGGAGATGATTCCAATGGCTGATGTTTCTCTTTGTGAAAAACTTCCCTCTTGTGTCCGGTCAGAATCTTCCCAGAGGAATATCTGTAAATGGTGGTGTTGCCATACACAGAGTAAGATGGATGTGTGGTTTTAATCTATTTTATATGTTTTTAAGGACACACACACCCCCCTCCCCGCCTTGAGGTAACTGTATAGAATCAGGCCCCTGAGAAAAGGAGATTTTTAATAGCATGTAGAGTTCTTTTGTCTCTTGTAAACACCAGTGTTAGCTTTAGGTGGATATTTAAATTGCCTGTGTTCCCATGAGGAGTTGCTCAGAAGTCAGTTGGAGTTAAGTGCCTGCATGGGATTTGTAATTCCTGTAATGGAATTGTGTGTTTGAGTCTTCAGAAGTGATCCGAGGTCCTGCAGAGAGAAGTGTGGTTGCATACAGGTGGGATGAAAGTATCACAACCCGCAGCTGAGCAGAAGTTCTATCTTTTGACATGGGTGTGAAGTTATGTTTGTCAAAGGTAGAAGTGAGAGAGGTTCGTCACCAGGGAGAAACTGGTGTGATGTGGTTTACACCTGAAGTTTACAGTATGAACACTGTGTAGGTGGAGGCTCCTCCTGGCGAAGGCTGAAGACAATAGATATTTTACTAATACAAAGATTGTTTCATAAGAGGTCTTCTTGCTTCAAGCTTCTCCTGTGACTGTGGGGCTTCCCATGTAACACTTTGGGTGTTAGGAACAGGAGAGGGGCTGGATGTGTGTCTCGGAGCATTTGCAGTAGAGCGCAGCTTTTACTATTTAAAGCTGAGATGGAAAGTTCCTATTTAGATTTGGTGCCAGAGTCTTTAATAGAAATCATGAATTGTGGTGTATTACAGGTCGGTGTATATTCGCTAGTTTATATTATGCTGACTAAATTGGCAAAATGCTTATTTTTACTGGTAAACATTCAGGAGGTTTTCTCCTCACTCCTTCCTTTCCCAACAAAACACTGTTTGTCGTGTGTGGAATTAGGGCAGCGTTTTATAAATCATCTGTCATGGCGATGATGTGAAAATGTGTGGTGGCACACAAAGATTTCCATTGTCAGGTAACTACAGATGGAGTTAACTTGATCCTAATTTTAGTTCTGGAAATTACGGCCATGTAGAAAACAAAATGTGTCTGTCAGTGTAGGAAAAATACAAATTCTAAACTCTAGCAAAAGTGGCTATTTCAGGGAAATTACCAGAACAGGTAACCTTGCTTAATTCAGCTCCTCTCCAACCCCCTTATGAAGCCCCAAAAGCATTGTTTTAACATCTTTGAATCCCCATGAGGTCTAAATACGACCTGTGGCTGTAAGGATCTGAGTTGCAGTCAAGTCCATAGCTGCTGGTAAAGCAGCAGTGTGCTTTAGTGAGACATTTAATTGAAATGGGAAAAGTCCTGTGTGCTTAGTAATGAGATGGGATGTGTTTATGTGCAAGCTCATTGTATCAGTTCTGGAAATATTCATGCACAGCTCCCACACACTGTGAATGGCACTTTCTGGTAAGTGTAGATTTATATACAATTCATACTCTACCACCAGCCTGCCTAGTTGAACATTAGCATTCTTATAGTGATTCTTACGCTGAAGAGTAGTGCTGTTCTGTTCATTGCCCCAAACATCGTTTAAAAGTATAGAGAAGGGTGTTTAAGGACAAACTTAAAAATCTACATCAGCAAGTTCCAGTGTTCTCCCTAGTTTTTACCTTGCACAGTTATATACCAGAGCAGCTTGGTTTGGACCGCGTTTCATAAAAGGAATTGCTTGAACGTTTATTCACTTTTAGATCTTGAATATTTGGCATCAGTGTGATCTGTAGCTCTGGAATTCATAACCACAACCATAAGAAAAGGAACAAAGCTTATTTCAGTGCGAACAGTCATGCTTTGCAGAATGAGGTAATGAAAGTTCAGTGTTGGAGCTGCAGCTTGTAAGAAGGAATGCTTCTGAATAAAACTGCTGTTGGAAAGCTGCATTAGCTCAACCTTTCAGATTATCTGGGGTGAGTTGACCCCTCTCTTACTACCTTTTGTGAACTGTTTATTCTAGCATAAAACACTATAGAGTATGGTTTATGATACTTTATCTTACAGCCATGTTAAATGTGCCTGTGCAGACCTGACATCTGTCTGGGAGAGTTTTGTGCAAGAGTGTTTTCAGAGAGCGTATTGTTTTACCTCTCTTCTCCCTGTTGTGTTCATTCTCATTTGCCTCCTTCCTGCAGGTGAAGCAGCCCTAAGAGGTGAGCCCAGAATGCAGTCCCTTCCAGTGTCCTCCGTTCTAACCAACCATCGAACAGGCCCTCCTCCTATCAGCCCCAACAAGAGAAAGCTCAGCATGGACCAAGGGGACAACGAGCTAGACTGTGAAAATGACCACGTTTCTAAAATGAGTCGAATGTTCAACCCACACCTGTAAGTGTCTCGCTTCTGTTTCCTCTGCTTCACAGAATGTAAGGCTATCCTCTTCATCTCTGTGTATGCTAAAATCATACTACGTCCAAAACTTTGGGCTAGGTTTTTCCTTTGTTTCAGTCTGTCTGGAAGATCTGCACAAAGGCTGGTGTGATTAGGTGGGTCATCTTGTTTTCTTTTGTTTTCCTACAGCATGAGGTAACAGGAATTAGCTCAGCTTAACTATTTATAGTAAAACGTACGTATTCACCTCGCGATTTCTAAAGTATTGTTCGTTTGTTCTGCGTAATCTGCTCCTTTCACTTCCCCTGATTCTGAGCTCTGCACTCTCTGCTGGTGGGGGTGGTGAGGCAGGAGGAGGAGAAACAGAAGTGCTTTGCATTTTTTCGAGGCCAGGATTGTGAGCCAGCTGCTCTGTAGTCTGCCTTGACAGCTGGGTAAGCTGCAGTTGTTGCTAAACATTACTTAAAGGATCGTGCCTCAGCTCTGACAGTCAGATGTGGAATTTTTCCTACAGGTAAGGTGTAGATGAGTTAGATGCATGTGTTGGGTAATCATCAAATGCCATTCTTGTTCTGTTCTCATTCCTGGGAATGCAAGTCTGGTTGGCATGAAGTACAGGCTTAAAGAATTCCTTTCATTCTTGACTGGAGGAAGTGATCAGAGTGGTTCAGCAGTCCAGGGCTGCCTGATAGCTGTGTGCTTTTCCCTGCTGCCTCAGCTCCTGCAGCCTCGGCATTCCTCGCATTCCATGCTGCTGTGGACTGTTGTGTTCAGTCATAAGATGCGGACAGAGGTATTTAGCCTCAAATAAATCACCACAGTGTTAGTCAGAGGCTGGGCCTGTAGTCTGCAGTCTTGGAATTTGTTACAAATCAGGAATCCAGCACTGAAGTAATGCAAAACAATAGAAGCTCACAAGCAGAGGGGAGGCTTCTCATTTACAGCATACCTTGTTCTTTCCCCTAAAAACTTAACTATTTATAGCCTTTCTCTGGAGCTGTGAATGCTGGTATTGGAAAGAACTCTGCGCTGCATTTCTGTGGCATACATACATGACAAATCTATGGCATTTTTGAATAGATGTGTTTGAACTGTGGGAAAAGGTGGTATTTTCTTTAAAACCCAATTGCTGATGACGGAATCAAGCACAGCTGGCAGTTACATGCATCATACCACTTTATACAGTGGAGGCCATAAACATGATGAAGTCTGAGCCAGCACACTCATGTGCAACTTAGATTCAAACCTAAAAGATAGGGGCAGCTAGTTACTTTGTGATTCCCTCACGTATATTTGAAAGCCTGATCTTTTCCGGTATGGAACGTTTTTACTCAGTAGATTCTGTGATTTTTCTATATGAAATGTGCATCTTTTCTTCTTTTAATGAAAAGCACTGGTTGTCTGCCCAGTGTTCATGTGGTGGGACTTGATTTCAGTTAAACCTGCACGTGAATCCTAATCTGAAATAGCGTATGTGAGGCCATCTTTTTTCTGCTTTATTCTGGAAGTTTGATCTGGCCATATGAAAATACACTTTCAACTGAATATTGCAAAACCTCAGGCTTCTGTGATGAAGCTGAAATAATGGAATATCAGTGGATTTCAGGTACAAGGAAAGTTCATGTATGGTCTCTTAACTTTTACTTCTACTTCCCTGCCACCACCACTAATGAGGTTATTTTTTCGAATGGTTTTCATGTTTTCCCTCTTTTTTTGGATGAGGATGTTCTGGCTTAACAATAGAAATGAATTACTCAAACTGCGTGCAGCTGTCCTAAAAGTGTTGGGCATGGGAAGTGTGTTGGAGAAGCTTGGCTTGTTTACGCTGAAGACAAGGCAATAGATTTGGGGAAATAAATCCTTAATGGGACAGAATAATGGCAGCCCCACTGTAGTGACTTGGAGATTTAAAAGTGTAAGTTTGACAACATTTGGTTTAGAGAACCAGCTTCATAAGAGATGTGGAGATGACACGATACCTTCGCTGGTAGCAAAGGCATTTTATTTTGTGTGATTCAGACTGTAAAGGTCAAGTTTAGAGTCTGCATTTTGAACTTTTCAGGACAAAGTCCCTGAAAACATAGGATGAATGAGTTGGTGCCACACAGACTGGGCACAGCTGCCCTGATCAGTGTTAGGGCTACATCTTTGCCGTGTAGTGGTGCTTAAATGTCCAGATGGGCAGATCGTTTTCATTTGAATGGCACAAGTTTTTATTGCCATGAGCAGCTCCTGTTCAGACATTTGGGTCTGTGATGATGTTGGTCGAATAGTGAAGCAGT
>JAVHNF010071643.1:15006-25463 GCA_034783455.1 Micropsitta finschii
AAGATCATCCAGTTCCAGCCCCCCTGCCAAGGGCAGGGACACCTCACACTAAACCATTCCACCCAAGGCCTCATCCAGCCTGGCTTTGAACAATATCGCTTTCCAAATATGATGGACGGTGGCTTAGCAACTTCATTCGCCAGGTCCTTTAGGACCCATGGATGGATTTCATCAGGTCCCATTGATTTGTGCACATTCAGGTTCTTAAGATGATCTCGAACCTGATCCTCTCCTATGGTGGGGCAAGGGTCTTCATTCTCATAGTCCCAGCATCCACCTTCCAAGACTTGGGTGGTGCGGTCAGAGCTTTTGCCAGTGCAGACTGAGGCAAAGAAGTCATTAAGAACCTTTAAAATTAATGTTTTGGTAGTCTTGTGGGCAAGTTCTGGACAATGCTAAAGTCTAGTCTGCTGGATGAAGTTAAATTGTCACATGCTTTAAGACTATCAGCACAGAAAATAAATAGGGAAATGTGTTAAATCATTCTTAAATGCTATGAGCATCAAGCTTTTAAGAAAATCGAACCACCAAATAGTTTTTTGAGGGCTCTGACAGCTGAAGAGACACTGAGAAAGCAATGTATTAAATGCCTCAGCTGAAAAGCTCTAACTGCAGTCCATTTATGCACTGTAAAAGAAGGGCAGATTGCCAAGAAACACAGTGACCATTCAGATAATTGGATTTTGTTATAAAAGTTTGGTTAATAGGGGGCTGTGCATGAGATGCTAGGCAATGGAAGAGCATGTGCATTTCCTCAGGAACAGATGCCTCCTGAGTCAGAGAAGGGGCTGTAACTTGGGTGATACTGTGTTGAATTAGTCACTGGTAAACCAGGGGCTGGGAAGTGTTTGAGCAAGTCTGGTGCCAGTTAGAGGGGAAAAAGCTGTTGATTCTTTTTAGAATCAAGAAGTCTTAATGGATAGCATAATTAAGAGCAGCGTGGTACAGAGAAACTTTCAGCATTATAAACCATTTTCACTGAATTTGTTCAGCCACAGTAGTGAATGCTGGTGCAAGGAAGCCCTGCAAACACAGGCTTTGGTTAGTAATTGAATGGGGATTGTTGTTACCTATGTAGTGTGCGTACATGCACAAATAAAAGCAGGCAGTTAGGAGTTGAGTATTGAGTTGCATGCTGAGCTGCAATGTAGTCCTAGATGCATGAATATTCTGTCTTTTACATTCTTGTCCCTAAGCTGGGGATGAGTAATCATCTTCATGGTATGTTTTGAGGCTGGTAAATGAGAAATTACTTTACATACATGAAGGCATTATGCCATTCATACTCCTTTTTTCCAGTTGATAGTGTTTTGCTGTCAGCTCTGCTTCTTAATGACTGCTATATATGTACATTTCCTGATTGTCAATCAGTGCTTAGTATGCAGGTGTTAGCATGATTAAATAGCAGCTCTGATGTTTTAATATTTCATGGTCCTGCAGTATTATTTTGACTTACCTTCCCCCCCTTCATTAAAGAGGTTACGTACTACCTTTCGTTTCTGAAGTGTAATTTCTTCTTGTGTTTGCAGTGATACCATACCATATATTGATAGTTCCTAGCAAGAAACTTGGTGGCTCAATGTTTACAGCCAATCCTTGGATCTGTATCTCGGGAGAGCTGGGTGAAACAGGGGTCCTGCAGATTCCCAGAAATATATTAGAAATGACTTTTGAGGTTTGTATTGCTTGAAACAAAAGAATGCTTTGGATGTTCTGTTTGTTCAGTTTTAAGTTCCCCCTTTGCTGTACCATCTTGCCATCCATTTCATATCATTAGTCTGTGTGGTTAATCACAAGTATTTCCTGTGCCTGTACATAACAAATTTAATCTATATTTAATAACATGCAGAACAAAATGACTGACAAATCCTTAGTGCAAATCAAAAGACTGTCTTTATATTTCAACTTGATGCTGTTATGGTGGGAGGTATCATATCCTCTTCTGTTGGAAGTGAAGTTATTCTGCGCTGATTTTTGTGTGTGTGGGTAAAATTTAATTGAAAAATCTAGTTTAACTGTGTTGTTTCTGATGATGAAAATAGCATTTAACAAAGAAAAGCAAACAAACCAAACAAGGCAACCTCTACCTAAAAAGTCCAGAATCAATCATGCGATCAGAAAAAGGGAACCACATTTCTGATTCCCTATCCTAGCATATTCTTTAAGAGTTTATGTCTCCAACATGCTGCTCTTTTTCAGTTTGCACTGACAAATTCTTCGTTTAATTTACAGTGCCAGAACCTGGGAAAACTGACCACAGTGCAAATAGGACATGATAATTCAGGGCTGTATGCCAAGTGGCTAGTGGAATATGTTATGGTCAGAAATGAAATAACAGGGCATACTTACAAGTAAGTATCATCCTGAAATTTCATATTGGGTAAGTAGAATTTCTGCGGGGAGCTGGCGCAGAAGCGCTTGTTTGATTAGAAAGGTCTTATCTCCTGGGACTTTGTGTCTACAGTTGCTGCTACCTGAAGGCATAGAAAGGTCATTCAGCTTCTGGCATTAAACAAGTTGTGATTCTTATAAAATTGAGCAGAGTTTTCAGTTTGCAGATGCTCATGTCTAGCCTTAAAAACATTGATGGAGAAGCTGAGTCGAGTGTTGCACATCTTAAAAATAATCTCCCTCAAACCCAAGGAAGAAATAGCAAGTTAGAGCTTGCAGCTCATCAAATATGGGTGGTATTTTATATTAAGGCTGAGCGCTCTAGGTGTTACAGAGAAACCTTTGGACACGTTCTGGGACACAGGGGCTTACCTGTGTCAGAAACCTGTGTTTGCGTAGTGAAAGTAAAGGAATGAGATTTACAGTAAAAGTTAGATTAGGTACAGCATAGTTTGATGCCCTGTCCTTTGTTGGAGAAACTGTCATGCTCATGTTGATGACAAACTGGTGGGTTAAGTCCACTCAGTTTTCCATTTCAGCTTCTTTGTAATTAAATGAAGAGGCAAGATTCTGATTTTGGATGCTATTCAGTTTTCTGATTAATCTGATTAAACTGACATCAATATCGATTTGTAGAAGGTGATGATAAGCAAGTGAGCATGTGTGCTTTCTGGGTCTAATTTAATATCCCAGTTTCAATAGATGTATAGGTGTTTCAGCCTTTCAGTATATGTTTGGGGGTTTTTTGTTTTGTGGCTGGCCTGCTACGTAGTTGGTGAAAGCATAGGAGTATTTCACCACCCATTTATAGTGTGTAGTGAGTCTTCCCCTTCTACCTTTTTCCTCTGCAGCCCTCGAATCATGTACTACATACAGGACAAGACAAAATCTGCCACTCTTTGCTTTGCAAATAGTTCAGTGCAACATTTAGTACAAACTTGAAACTGAAAAACTGGTTTATTTTTTATGCCTCTGCTGGCAAAAGCTAAATCCAAGTCTTTGTTGCTAGATGAATGGTGTATTTCTAATAACTATACTAGCAGAATTTGGGGTTCATGCAGCTGCAGTTGAAAGTCTTTGGCATGGGATTGAATTTGGGATGAAGGACTTGATCCACGTATCTCCTTTATGTTTTTAGGTTTCCCTGTGGAAGATGGCTTGGAAAAGGAATGGATGATGGCAGCTTAGAGAGGATCCTGGTGGGAGAGTTGCTGACTTCCCACACTGAGGTTGATGAGCGGCAGTGCAGAACTCCTCCTTTGCAGCAGTCACCAAGCATGATCAGAAGATTTGTCACTATATCGCCAAACAACAAGTCAAGTGAGTGGTGGAGGTTGTCTTGTCTTGTACTGTCTGCATCATTACCTGAGGACAGATGCTTGCAAACAGAACTGTAGTTTCCTTGTACTTTAGAACTGTAGCTTGGAGAGAACCTGGGAAACTCATTTAGCCCAAACCCCTGCTCAAAGTCCAGCTAATTTCTGAATTACAATCCTCAGCAAGCTGTTCTACCTAATCAAGTTCTGAAAGTCCCCAGGGATGGAAGGAAGATGTCTCTGGACTCTTGGTTTAGTGCTTAGCAGCCCTAGTGGTGTTTTTTGTATTCTTGTCTTTCATCTGTGGAATGAATGCTGTGGAGGAAGGTAGAAATCTGCTGTCGTGTCTTTACCTGTCCTTCATGGACAAAAAGTTTGACAGTGGTTTCTATTAATGGACTTCAGTAAGAACAGGTGGTTACTTTTCTCCCAAGCATGGTTGGGTTTACAGTGGAGCTATCACAGGAATTATTTCTAGGACATCCAAGTTTTGTGGTCCTAATCAAAGCACAGCTCCTTTTCTTAGCTTTGGGCCCTGGTCTGAAATTTCATTTGATATGTAAAAACCCTCTCCACCTGTTGTGTTGAAACACCACAGTGTTAGTTTTGGTATAAACCCAAACCGTCTCAATTTCTGTCTCCTCCACAGTAAGTAAAGGTAGAAGATTTCTATTATCCATAGTCCAGCACCTTTTCACTAACAGCGTAAGTTATGCTGGTTCATGCTCCTTTTTTTTTACTGTATGCCTCACTCCTCGTGAAGAGGTACAATTTCTAAAGTTGGTACAGAGTGACTGGCTATATTTTTGTGTTTTGCAGAGTTAAATACTGGTCAGATACAAGAAGCTATTGGTGAAGCTGTAAACGGTATTGTTAAGCATTTCCACAAGCCAGAGAAAGAGGTAAGGAGGAGTTGGTTGTGTATTGGCACTCCTGTCTTAACTCTTATTAATAACTGTAACATTCTGTTAATTTCAATGTTAACATTCTGGTATTGGAAATAGTGTTATAAGTTAATTATGCCAAGGATTCTACCCGTACCACTGTCAACAGTGTGGCATCCTGTAGGTTAACTGAGATTTTACATCTGCATTGAGTACTGAGTAGGGCTTTTTATGCCTGTTTTGCATTATCTGTGCTACTTAAAACATGAAAACCCATAGGGCACTTTAAAATGAGCAAACAAGATGCACATCTAAACACCTACTTTCCCCACAGACCCTACCCAGCAAGTGAAACAGAAGTGCTGTCAAAGACTTGGGTACACTTCTACATTATACATGTAATCATCGTAACAGAAACTGCAGTTATTTGCTGAAACAAACTTAAGCAGCATGCCTCTGTTAAACCATCACAATCCAGCCCTTCTGAGCCAGAGTGATGAGGGCAGTGCTGGCTCCTGTATGGATATCTCCTGAAAGTCATTAATTGTATTAAAAATAGGTCCTTCCATTCTTTCTGCACCAATCTTCTTGAAGTTCAGTGTTGCATGGCAAATTCACATAGTGTGATTGTGGTTGATAACCATATTTACACAATAATCTGAAGTGGACATGTACTGGGTTTGCAAAATGCAATTTACGGTCATGTTCTAGGGATTTTTTTTTTCCCCCTGAGGTTTAAAAATCTCATGAAATGTTGTTTTTGCTGATAAGCAAACAGTTTGAGGCTCCTGCTGCAATAGACTTGTGATCTTTATTACTGAAGAGGAAAACAGTTTCTTAATTTTCTGTGAAGTGGTCATTATTGTAGGTAAAACCTGCTGAAAACCTGATCTTTATCTTGGCCTTTTCATGGCTTCATTTGATGATGATGATGAGACCTGAGATTGCTTTCTTCAGCCTCCCTCTTAGAGATGTCACCACATTTTTGAATGCTCAGGACTTGTGGGATCTGGGCCATCCCCTCTGGGACCACTGTTTGACAGTAGACTGTAACTTTGGGCATCTGTTTGTTTGAAAACTGGCTTCGGTAATAGATGCAAGAGACACTTTTATGTCCCAGACTTTCAAACTGAGATAATAAGTATGTGTGCTTCATGTGTGTGCTTGACAGAGAGGCAGTCTGACATTGTTGCTGTGTGGAGAAAGTGGACTTGTTTCAGCTCTTGAGCAAGTGTTTCAACATGGATTTAAATCACCAAGACTCTTCAAAAATGTCTTTATTTGGGACTTTTTAGGTAAGTGGGAGAAAAGACATACCAGAGCCTGTTTGTGTCTTTAAAATATATCCATCCGTGTTCCTTATTCTTGCCAGTGTCTCAGCTGGTGAAAACAGCATACTTAGTTGCATCTCTGCAGCTGAATTGCCATCAGAGCTCTTACTTTCTTGTACTTCTGAGAGAAGGAGCATCCATCTGCCTAAGTTGATGCTGTACTTAATACGGTAGCTAGGCTTCATCCTTCTTACATCCTTACGTCCTAGTAATAGTGTAAAACAAACTTAGCGAGGAAGAATTGTTTAAATAAGATGGTGAATGGACATATGATAACCTAGTTATTAGTTGAGCATAGTGGAAGCAATAAATCAACCTCTAAGAGGTTGAGTTGCCTTATAAAGCACAACAGGTGTATCTAGTGCTCTTGGTACTTAATGAATGTTGTAATAAAGGGTTAAAAACATACATTTTTCACACAGCGGTCTAAATCCTTAGGCATAGAGCTGAATAAATCAACTGGGTATACAAATGCCTTTTAGGAAAGGAATTTTCTAATAGTGCTTCCGTGTTTTGAGTGGGTACTTTGACATCACCCTTTTCCTCATATCATCGTTTTACTGTAGCATCTCAAAACTCAGTAGATAGGAGAACCTCTTTAGCACTGTTCAGAGGGAAGGAAGTGGAATCTCAGTTTTACACATGGAGAACACGTAACTGGATCATATGGAAAGAAACAGTGGCTAAGCATAATCATTCAGGAAATTCATGGACGGGCTTTGAATCTAGGCTTTTCAACTCTAACTGTGCCATCCATGATACAGACACTCATGCTGATTTGCCAGTGGTCCAATATGAGCTATCTGATAGCTCATATGGATTTGTAAGCATGCTTATGGGGAAAGTGAGGTGGTATTAAGTTTAATCATCTAAATTCCAAGGTCATAGTGCCTTATTATTTTATTCCAAGCACAGCAGGATCATATTTCAGTTATTTTAGGTCTGATAATGCACACTGATAAAACCTCAGTATCTTCCACCATTTTTTTAAGAAAAAGCACAAACATACTATGAGACCCTTGAACAGAATGAGGTGGTTCCAGAGGAGAACTGGCAGACAAGGGCCAGGAATTTCTGTCGCTTTATCACTGCTATCAACAATACCCCTAGAAACATTGGGAAGGATGGCAAGTTTCAGATGCTGGTGTGTCTTGGAGCCAGGTATACAAAAAACTTCTCTATTATTGTTGTTGGTTTTATTATTGATACTTTACTAAAATTAAAAGGATGTTGCATGTTAGTAAGATAAAGCCACACAACTGCTGGGTTGTGCAGTTGGCTATTACTTATACAATTCTTTGGTGTAACTATGGAAGAATCAAGTGAACCATATCCTGACTTGTTGGGCATGTGAAGTGTGGGTAATCTGACATGTAAAACTGAGTATCCCAAAGAGCTGAGCAGCTGAATCAAGAGAGGAAGGTAGTAGGTAGAGGAAGGTAGAATATTCACTGGTGTGAATAGTCTTGCTTCCTCTTCATTTACAGCTGCCAAGGTGAGAAAGTAGACATAGAAAACCATCCATCAGTGAGGCCTCTCTTGTTAATGGCTGGGTGAATTCCCCACGTTCCACCTACTACTCATTGTAGAAGGTGGGTAGGAGGGAAGCTGGGACCATCTAGAAGCTTCTTCACACAAAGGCAATGGAGCAGGCTAGTGACTTTGGGCCTGCTTGGGACTTCCAGGCCTCCTGGGAAGCACCTTTTGATGTGAGGGGTGGCAAGTCTAGAAACATGTCTGTTGCAGATGCTTCCTGTTTAAACTAGTTCCAGAGACAGTGTTTCCCCTTCCCTGTCTTATAAAAACAGGCAGAGAAGGTAGTAGGTCTGTTTAGAATGCAAAGAATAAAAATCACTTCAGTGAAAACATGAAATTAACTTGGTTTTGGTTTTGTTTCCAAATTGCCACTTTGTCAGAGACCACCTTTTGCATCACTGGATCGCCCTGCTTGCAGACTGCCCGATTACAGCACAGATGTATGAAGACATAGCACTAATAAAGGACCATACTCTCGTGAACTCTTTGATTCGAGTGCTGCAGACCTTGCAGGAGTTTAACATTACGCTGGAGGCATCTCTTGTCAAAGGAATTGATATTTGACCTCGTGTCTCACAGGAACGAACTATCTTTAAAAGCAAACAAACAAAAAAGCAACAAGGAGTGAATCTTGTTAGTATGCAAAAGTTCTGTCTTGCCAGTACGTTGTATCGTGAACTTGTTCATGGCCCTAAAATGCAACTTTGACTTTTCTAGAAGAAAACTCCAAAAATAGTACAGGCACATGGATAGAAGCTGTAAACTCAATGTAAAAAAGAGGATTTTGGTATAAATCTATTTTAGAGTTTATTTGCTGATTTGCTTTTTACACACTTTCATGTGAAAGAGATAGAGATGAGTATTGTGCAGCTTATTTTAAAGCTGCAGTATTTCCTTGCCATAGAAAATGTGCAGTGAGCCTTTCAGCATTCTGTGAACTTGCCTTCAGATATGCTGTATGTCATAGACCCCAATGTATACACTCCATTTCTGCTGAGAAGGTCATTCTATAGTTTTTAAACTAATATTTTATATATTAACATTATTACCAATGTTTGATTTTTAATGTATTGGGTCATGTTCTGCTGCAAGGGAACTACAAATCTGATGTGTGCTTTTTTTAATAGCTCCAAAGCACTGATTTATCAACAGATCATTTTTCTTTTCATTTATTTTTGTTGTCAGTATTATTTTTAGTGAAATCCAGGAGACTGAACCGTGAAAGGTGCAGAGATCAAAGTAATATTTTTCATATTGGTACGTAATTGCACAGATGAAATTAAGCGTGTTTTTTAACTGATGTTTTTTATTTATTTAACCTATCATTGCGTTTTGTAAGTTTGTCTTTAAAAAAAACCCAAACAACTTCTATGATACAACTAGCTGTATTATGTTGCAATTCTGGATTTACAGTGCAGCCCACTTAAATGAAAAACCTGGAGTAATTGTTCATATACAAAAATGTTTCCACTTGAGCCAGCCTTTTGAAGTTTGGTATATAGTTGCTGCTGGTAATTCTCTTAACTGCTAATAAAGAGGGACATAAGTTCCTCAAATGCCAGATGACTAAATAAACATGTTTATTCCCCCATGAAATAATAATGGTATACCTTACTAACACATATAATGATATCTTAATTGTTCTGAAAAGACGGTGAGTGGTAAGGTTTTTTCTTTTCCTTTTCAATGAATATGTCTTGGGTCCTGTTGTCATAGTCTGCTTCATTTAGCAGCAAAAGCTTTTGTCCACTTCTACAATAAAACACAAACGTTCTGAAAGCTTAATTTATTGGAGATCTGGAACTTGGCAAACGCCTAAAGAAATCTCTGTTCATTTGGATCCTCTGATAAAAATCTCTTTGAAATGAATATGTGACTTAAGAACAGGCTGATTTATCAGCATCACAAATTACTGTACAGAAATTCAGGGCTGTGTATTTAAGAGGTCTCCAATGTATAAACTTAACTCAGTATTGTCTCTCTTTTGAGAAGCAGAATCCAAGTGTTTTAGCTCATACAATGTTGTAGCACCTTTTCTTTACTACATCTTAGTCACATCTCGTGATAGTTTTATTTCCATAATTTATAAGTATAGAACATGTATTAAAATTTTGGCTATTTTTACTTTTGTCTTATTTATTTCATTATTAAACTAAGAAGTTCCTTTGTCACTACTTATCAGAGGAAGATTCCTTTTTTGATGTCAAAATAACACTGGGAAAGATACAAAGGCAATGTCTGAGTCACTCGTGCTGGGTGGGCATGAATTCTTCCACAGTGCAGAGCTTACAGCAGTATTTCACAGAAGTATTTTGTGTGCAGGTTTGGGTTTGGGGGGATTTTCCAGTTTTGGAAGGGCAAAAATAAAACAGATGTCCTTTATTCTAAGAATTTCATGTATTTGTCTTAATATGTTGGGATAATCTTTATATTCCTGCCCCAAATTGCTCGTTTATGTATTAAAAACTATTGTGCTTCCAGCTATATTTAAAACAACTTTACTAGGCCTGTGTATTTAGGAGGGAATATGTCTAAGTAAGAAAGGAGGATTGGATTAATTTTGACCTTAGCTGATTAGTTGATCCTGTTAAAACCAAATCTACCATAGTATTAAGTATGGATTTATTTTTTCTAGCACAAGGTAGTTAACCCGAATTCCTGAATTAATGTGTTTGGTTTGGTTTTGTTTTTCTTCTTTTCTTTGCACATGTTCACCTACTGTGGTGTGATACCATTGGTTTAATGGCTTGCTTTGGTGTGGTTCTTCTTGGCTTCATTATGAAATAGTTAGCGATACCTGGGATGCACTCAGTGTGTGGTTTGCTGGTTCCCAAGTGGTGGGCTCTTTGGCTAGCACATGGGGATGAAGCTGTTCATCAGTGATGGCACCCTCTCTGCTAGCTAGATGCAAAAGGATGATGCAGAGGTCATTTTCCTAGCTCCTGAGTTACTTTATTTTCACAGAAAAGACCGCTTTATGATAGACCGTTCCTCCTTCT
>JAVHNF010071645.1:46927-58085 GCA_034783455.1 Micropsitta finschii
CAGAGGCGCAGGAGCAGTCCCCTCGAAGGGGCTCTGGACAGGCTATAAAAGGAGATGGTCTCTGCTGAATTCCAGAGGGAGGGAACAACCTGTAATTACACTGGTGCTGTGTCCGTCGACAGTGGCACAAACCAGAACCTTCCGGTTCTGTGGTGGAGAACAAGAGCAGAACAAACGCCTTGTGCCCTTGAAACAGGGAGCGTGCAAATCAAAGCTTAGTCTGAAGGGACACTCCTCTGCAAGCTCAAGCCTGGCCTTGGGAAGGAGGTGTGCGTCTGGGCTGCTGGGAGAGAGAAACACTGGGAGAGAAAGCAGGAAAGGGAGAGGTGGAGGTGGAAAGGAGGAAAGAAAGATTTAGGATAAACATATTCCAGCTGATAAGCAATCAGGGTCAAGACGGGAGGAGCTGGAAAACCTGCTCAAAAGAAATGAATGGAGGTGCTTTCTTTTCTTGAGCCGTGCAATGAAAGGCATCACAGCCTCTCTATATGCAAGAGCATACAACCCCTCCCTGCCAGGCTGAAGGCTGTGTACACAGGCATGCAATACTTGATGCCCCCAGGGCTGCGAGCCCACATCCATCTCATATAGAGGTGGTTGGTCTGACATCCAGAGGGTCTGGGTCAACACTGGTTCTGTGGGTATCAGAGAAACAGCAAGAAGAGAGCACTGTGTTTCCATTGCCCTCTTTGTATAGAAACTGTGCTGGAAGCTGGGTATTTGTGAGAATATGGGGAAAAAAAGGTTTTAGTAAAGTGATCCTGCACACAATGAGATAGTATTTGTGGAGGCCAATCACAAAGTGACAGATCAACAGGAGCACAAGAGGATCTACATTGCAGATAAGAAGCTGAGCATGAGTTAGCTAGTACAAAGGAGGTTAACTCCACACTGAGGTGTATAAACTGGGGCATCACCTATGATACTGGAGATCCAGAAGGGACCCCAGCACAGGGTTCAGCTTGGATCATCACACAAGGCTACAGGAGCGAGTGGAGGGAATACAGAAGACAGTAACAAGCATGAGCAGGGGAGTGGAAAACACAGACAATGAAGAGCAGCTGAAGGACATGGAATATTCAGCTCAGAGATCAAACACAGGGTAAATGTGATACGTACTTCATTTGCCTCATTTGAGAGGAAGGACAGTATCTCCATCACCAGTGAGAACAGGCTGCACAAGGAAGAAAGGTTATGGAGGCCTAATCCAGCCAAGGGAGGAGTGTTTGGACTGGCTCAGTTTTTCAAGGATTCCTATCTGTTACAACACCCTTCAGTCTTGTTCTCTTTTTATTCCTCCACTGATGGAGATTTGCTCAAGATCTGCTCAAGCTGCCCTCCTGATGGCCACACCTTGCAGGCTACAGTCTAAGTGGTGGGTTTAGACCCTATTTAGCTGCTGGCAGCTCTCCTCAATGATAATCCATCAAGAGCTTTGCTCAGAATGGCAGGCAGAGCTCAGAGAATAATTTGATAAAGGTTGGTCCTGGAGATCTTGCCCGGTGAGAAAATTGAACCTTGACAGTGAAAGAGCTGGGAGTGAAACATGTCTTTAAAAAGCAAAAGAAATAAAAATAAAAAAATAGGAGCAGAATGAGTGATAAAGAAAGCAAAAGCCCATTTTGAAGAGATTAAGTACGAAATCACACAGACTTCCTGTTTGCTTGTGACCTGCAAGTACAGTGGGACCAGGAGTGTAATAACACCAGTATAAAAGCATAAGAAAACATTTCCTGGATTACTCCAAGTTTTCCTGGTGAAAATTTGGACCCCAATTTCTCCATCACCTTGATTTGATGAGCCATTAATGTTACCTCAAGCAGGAGTTCTGTGACTCCTGGCTGTGCCCTCAAACCAGGAGGGAGTCTTACAGCTTCCATAAACATTTACCAGACCAGCCAGCAAGTAGGTGCCAAGTCTTTCTCAGCAGTCCTTCCAGGACAAGCAAATCCTGCAGGAATCTCCATACATAAGATGGGCATCAATACAATAAATCAGAAAAGATAGTTTGCCCACATCTCTTTCCTAATCTCCCTTCACTTTTCCTGAATTACAGCATTCAAGGCCCCCATGGTCTCACCTTCCATATAACTCAACTGATTATATTTCAGGACTATGAGTATGATATTGAGATGTAGTTACAGCCCATAACTCAATTGCTTGCACTTGGCTAAAACATTGCTTCCTGAAAGGCATCTGCTCTTAATTTAAAGTTATCCAGGGATGAAGAACCTCGGTAGCCTGTTGACTAATTGCCTTCAGCAGTAACCACAAGCCTGGGTGGTTTGGATCTTCTTTGCAGCCATGAGAAGGCCCTTTTTTCTCTAGACTAAAGAGGCCTTTTGCATCAAGCATTTTTCTTCCCAAGCAATTCTTCTCCAGTCACCTCTCCATCTCCTTTTCTGATAAGCCAGTAAGTTTTCTGAGCCTGTCATGCTAAGGCTTTCTCTTCACTCTTTAGGTAATTTTTGTACCTCTTTCTTCCATGCCTTTTCTCATTTTTCATTATCTTCTTTAAAGACGTGATGTGGCTTTCCCAGTGTCTGGCAACAACCTGTCTCTGCATTCACAGGGAGAAGACATCTCTGATTTCAGCTATGTGGCCTGGTTCATAATGAGATGAAGAGTCAGGAGGTTTTATAAAGGTAATTAGGATGTTTTCATCTTTCCTTTTCAATATTTTAATTTGTTCCACCCTGTTTACAGTGAAAAATCAGAATAAAAATAGGATGACAGAACCTGTATTTAGGGAAACTCATAAACCTGGGGGCTGGGGACTGTTGCTTTTCACCTTTTCTGAAAAGAAGGGGAAAGTTTCAGAAATGGGAACAGTTCCTGCAGATCTTTTTTCTTTCCATGTAGCTATACCAGTCAAGGAAATAGGGACAGGAATACCCATTGCCACCAGCCTACAGTCACCCAAACCACTGTTAGCAAAGCCATTGCCATAGCCTTTTTCCTTGGCCAACCGGCAGTTGAGCTTCCCAAGACCTAAGTCCTACCTACATGACCTATGTGAGCAGGCATTGCCTGCCCACAGCAGTGCTGATCCTGGACTGCACAGGTCTACGGCTCTTCCTTTGCCTCTGGCCCCCAAGAAGATATGGCTAATTAATAGAGGAGCCAAAGTGTTGTTGGGTAGTGGAGAAAGGAGATGTTGCTCAGGTAGAGATTAGTGTGGATGAGTTAGGTGAGCCAAAAGGCCTCACAAGCAAGGCTTTATTTTCAGGCCCTCATCACAGCTACCTCGACCAGGTCCAGGGCAGACCAGGGCCATCCTGGCTTTGAAGAAATGCACATCCCACAGAGTATTGGAAGTGAGACCCAACATTGTTTCAGGACACAGCAAACACAGAAGGTCACCAGAGGCCAAGGAGTGCTGCTTTCCATGGCCAAAGCTGTGCACCAGAGTGCAAAGTTGGTGTCCCACCTTTTCTTTAGCAATGCCAATGAAAGTATACAAAATCAGGGCAAGGACAGAGCAATGCTTCCCCACAGCCTCTTCCATCCTATAGCAAGTTGCTGCCCCGTGACATCCTGAGCTGGATGAGCTGATCTCACGTATAACAGCTCTCGATGGACTTTTCTCCACCCAGCTGACCAGTTACTCCTCTGAACATGCATGAACCTCAAGCTGGGCTGGAGTTCAGCTCCTGGGTTTGATCCCATGCCCTAGTGTCAGGAGGCCAAGCTTCTTGCAGACGTTAGGTTTGAGGAGGCAGAGGGGGACAGAGGAGCCCTATCAGCCTTACCCGCCACTGAACTCCTGCTGACACCGAAAGGAGCCAGCCAGACTCCCTGGGATGCTGAGCACAGGGGAACTGTGCAGGCCACATCCCAAACAAACAGGAGGGAAAAGGCAGAATGGGTCCATGTAAAAAATGAGAGGGGGAAGTAAGGGGCAAAGTGAGAAGGGAAACGACTGATTCATTATGAGCTTGTTTTGTTTTTGTCTTCTCCAAGGAGGAAGAGGATGGAGCGCCGTCGAAGACAGAGACAGAAGGATATTTCCTGGCCTGGCCTGGGAGAGGATCAGATAATGGGCAGATAACAATAGAAATGATGACTGAGACGAAAATGGAGCCATTTGATGGGCAGAGAGCAGCCTGCCCTACCATAGGCAGCCAGAGGGTGAAGAGGAAGAAACAAGGGCACAAACAGCATCGGTGCATGAGCTGGCTGGCCCAGGTAGGACCTCTGCAAGCCAAAATCCTCCAGGACTGCTGCACCTCCATTGCATGAGCACTTCCAGGTTTTTATTTGGGGTTTTGAGGACACAACAGCAAATTCAGACCATAGATGTAGCTGGGGACGGGCAGTAACCATTTACTATGACTCTGGACACCATGGTTCATGCTTCTACTCTTGGTTTCCCTTCATCAGCACTTCAGAACTGCCACATAAGCACTCATTTCGAACCCAATTCTGTCAAGTCCCCATCACACTAATATTCCCACTAATCTGGTGGGTGTTGTCTTGTACAAAGGAGCAATAAATGAAGCTAACTCTGAAGGTCTTCTCAGAAATATCTGGTTTTGCTTCTCCATTGCAAGTAAAACATGCTGTAGTCTTCACACATCTCCAGAGGTCAACATGCAAACATCTGGGGTATGCAAACACAGACAAAAAAGTACTGGTAGGCAAATGCCGAAGTCCCAGGCTGAAGCCAGTTGTGTATGGACAAAAAGTACTGTTGTTTGTGTCTGAATTAGTGGGAGACAGGACATTCTACCATGTATGAGGTAATTTCCAACACCAGACCTCAATGGAAACTGCTGCATGATGCATATGTACATACCAGTCAGCTTCTCCTCTGGGGAAAGCACACTGTGTGTGAGTACTGCTTCAGCTGGAGAGCCATGTCCATCACGCCCTAGGCAATAGCCCAGAGGATAATGCTCACACATGTGCAGAGAGTTTGCCAGGGGTTTCAGTTCACTCTAAGTTTCTCTCGGCTTAAGGATGAACTCCTAAGGGTTGCAAATGGGTCCTGCGTAGCTTTTCAAAGCTCCATTGACTTTCTATGTATCACAGAAAAGCCTTGAATATGACTCTAGCTATTAAGTGGGAGTTTAGGAGTCTATAGCAAGACACACTACTTATCCTTCCCCATCAAACAAGCCTGCTGAGCTGACATCAGAGCTGCCTAGCCGCTGGGGTGATGGATGTGCCACAGTCACCTATCTAGAGCCACACAGTGCAGCTCCTTGCCTGGGCTGAGTCACCCAGCAGTTGAACCCAAAGTCTAAAATCAATGACGTTCTCTGCTTGGTCACACTGTGAGCAAAGCAATAGTGAAACAGCCAAAGTATGAGTCATACTAGGTTCTTATTAATAACCCATTAATCATTGTACAGCTTCTACAAGTGGCTGTGCATACTTTATGAGGACGTATTGCAGCTGCAGCTTCCAGCCTACTGGGCTTGAGTGAAGTGAAATACGAAATGAGCAAGTTCATTGTAAGCAGTGGAAACCCAAGCTGGAATATGTGCCTGCAAACATCTTCTGATCTTACCCCCATGCACAGGGTTGGGCAGAAAGGATAAGCACAAAATCCCATCAAGGAAGGAGCAGAGATTTAGCGATCCACCCCCTTACACCAGAGACTGCTCCAAGGGGGAGTTACAGTGGGTTTGTAAATACTGGTGATGCTGACTTTGGCCAAAGGATGGTCGTGCATGAATGCTGCCATGTGAGCTGAAGTAGACAAGTGAAACCAGGCCATAGCTCTCAAGGATGGTGCTCAGGTATGGCTCCAGGTGGATATTGATATCAATGAAGTTGATGATAACCTTATTGCTGCTCTTACTCCTGCTGGACAGGCTAAATCTAACTCACTTAATCCTACCTGGCCATATACCTCATTTTGCTGTATTAACATATGGTCAATGTGCTTCTTTTCCTATGTAGCAGCTGAAGTGACTTTGTCCCTGTTGCTGTGATGGAGATGGGTCCTTAGGGTTTAAATGTCAGGAAGCAAAGCTCATGAGGCCAAATCATTTTAGTACTTCATACAGGTAGCTTCATTTATCCTTCCCATTCAACCCCAGAATTTTTTTAAGCTTTTGGCCACTTAGGGATGCTCATTTGCTGGCTGTTTTTTGTGAAAATAGATGTCTAGAGATGGGGGGGGGCGGGGGGGGGGATAAAGGGAAAAGCATAGTGAGAGCTCAACTAGTGTATAATCCAGTGAAAAGCTGCCCAGGAGAGTGCTGCTAGGGATGACCCATGCTCACCTTGCCAGCAGCATGTGGGCCAGTCCAGCTTCAGAAAGCCAAGTCTGCACCTTCTGGTGCTTGCAGAAGGAACCAGAGAGGACATTTATCAACATTTTATGATCCAGTTAAAAATACTGTGTGGAGAGGAGGAGCAGAAATTACGTTCATTAAATTGCTGCCTGCACATGGTCTGCTCAGCTCAGGCTGGTAGCCCCCCTCCACCACCCAGCCAGCCCTCCCTCCCTGCTCTGTGCAGGAGAAGGGCTCCTATCTCCTGAGAATCCCGATAAACCCTCCTCTCGCGCCCTCCCCTTCCCCCCCAAAATAAAAGTGAGCTGTCTTAGTGCTAGGATGCAGAAACCACTTCCAAGCCAGCATTACATCAACATTGCAGCTGATAAAGGGATGCACAATGGAGTGTTAGACTAATAGAAAAACACAGCTCAGATAAGGCAGGCTCCTGATAGCCTGGGCTGATGTAAAATGCCATTGTCTCCCTTTCTGTCAGCTGAGTCACAGAGTGATAGGGAATTCCAGTGGCAACAGCAAGTCAGGGGTCAGAATCCACAAACCCTGGGCAATGCAAGTCCCCCACTGTGGGCATTGGTGGGCAGACCC
The DNA here is from genome assembly GCA_034783455.1 of Micropsitta finschii. NCBI lineage: Eukaryota > Metazoa > Chordata > Aves > Psittaciformes > Psittacidae > Micropsitta > Micropsitta finschii. The sequence goes on from JAVHNF010071645.1 coordinate 53,764, forward strand.
CAGCAGCTGGGCTGGGGGGACATGGCTGGGGGTGCAGGTGGTGGCAAGGGATGGATACCAATGTTGGATGGAAGGGGTCCAGGCTGCAAGGCTACCCCAGTGTCTGTGTGCAAGGAAGTAATCCAGTGCAGATCCCTCAGCACCACCAGTCCTGGCATGGGACCTGTCAATTTTAGTCTTTTTCTTGCTGTTTCACCTCCCTCCCACTGCTTCATCCATCTCCTGTATTTTCCCCAAGTACTCTGAAGTCAGGAAGGGTGGGAAGTCAGCTGGAGAATGCAGGGGAGGGGATGTTGGTGGCACTGCTCTGGGCAGCTGCGGTCTCCCAAGTTCTTTTGGGTCAAGATCATCCTTTCCATGGAGCTTGAACAGCACCAGGCACAAGAGAGGCCAAATCTCATCTCACACCAGTGCGAATGATAAGGTGGGAGAGGCATGGAGAAGGACACCGTGCCCGCACCCACCCCAGTGCCCGGAGCCAGAGGAGGATGTGTGTCTCCATCCCTCCCGTGAATGGGAACTCCCAAAGCCCGCTGAGGGCTGTGATTACTCCCTTGCCAGTGGCTGAGGGTGTTTTTCCCTCTATAGGCTCTGCTTTCTTTTTCCTGTGCTGCCCTTTGATCTCCTCTCACACAGCCCCGGCCAGCGAGGCTATCCCAAAGGAGGAACTCCAGATTACGTGACAGGGTTATGTCATTTTTCCAGCGGACGTGCTGGCCTGGCTCTCTGTTGAGAGGCCTTTTTTTAGTGCTGGCACCGCACTCGATAGCCACACAGGTCCTAGAGAAACCCTGTGGTAAGGATGCTGCAAAGGCTTTGTGCCCCAGTGAAAGTCTGGGCCAGCCAGATGAGACCCAGAACAGGCTCAGGAAACAGCTCTGGTCCTTCTGTCTGTGTTTGCTCTCACCTCCATGGGAGTATGAGGGGTTCAGAGACTGCCACAAGCCAGTTGGTGCAAGAACAGCCCTGCCCGAAGCTGCGCTGTAAAGGCAGAGCATGGGTTTTTATCTAGGGAGTGAGTGCTGTCTCCTACCCAAGTCCTTGGAGGTGAGTCAGAGCTATAAGGACATTGCACATTACGAGGGTACAAACCATGAAACTCCAGTGATGGAGAATGGAATCTGGCTGAAAATCATCATAGATTGCTCTTCTGTTGCATCAGAAGTGGAAACTTCTGCTGAAAATTAAACAAACAGTAAAAAAGCCCTAACAAACAAGTTTGGCTTCAACAAAGCTTTCTTACATATTTTTCTGCTGAAAAAAATTTTATCAAAACGCTTCTCTTCCTCCCATGCTTATGGCTTTTCTTACTAGCCTGGACCCTTGGGGACCACTTCCTCATTATCCAAAGGTAGAAGCAAACCCCAAAAGACTGAAGAGTGCAAAAAAGGAGTATAAAGGCTCATCATTTACATGACTGTGAAGAAGGCAAGATGGCCAGGCAAAGCTGCAGAAGGTGGAAGATTGTGGAGTAGACCCTGTCACATAAGAAGCTGTGACTCTTACATCTTGATCCTACCTATACTCTTCTTTGTGTCAGTAAACTGACACTGACCAGCTGAAGGAGCCCCATGTCAGTCCCACTGCACAATCTTGTGATGTGGAAAGATGCAGCTTGAAGCGGGCTTCTGATACCAGCTACATGGATGGAGTTTGCTTTCTTGTCATAGCGCCTGGCTTTAGTACTTCAGTGTACAAGGAAGGACAGAAGGTCCTCTCCATCTGGAAGAAGAGAGAGATGGAAGGTCAAGCTCCCCCTTGCATGTCAGGACTGCTGGAGGTAGGATTTGTGCTCTGGTTGCATTGGTTTGTAGAAATGTGCTCGTGAAGGACCAAGACAATATCCCAGAAAGTGCTCCTGAAAGGCTCAAGGCTTCATCTGACTCAACCAAGATGAAGTGGTGTTTCAGAGGTCTGGGAGCTGTTCGCAGGAGAAATTCATTATCTGCTCTGGAACACCACCAGGGCAAAGGATTAACACCTCTGTTCCTATGTGGAAATCTTTCATGACCACAAATTTTGCAGGAAATTTTCTGTGAAGACAAGACCATTCCACACAATTGAAAGCATCCCCACTTCTGGAAAGAAAGAGCCCCTGGAACAGCCAGTCTCTTCCAGAAGAAACTGTTCCACCTTTGACTCAAGACTACTTGAAGAAAAGGGGTTCTGCAGTGCCAAACTGCAGCTCAGAAGATGAAGGTGTTTCTCTGTGACACATTTCTTTGTTGAAATGGTCAAAGCTGCCTAAGGGCTGTTACTGCGAATGTGGTTGAGGACTGGGAAACAGCCTTTAGACACCCAGGGAGAGGGGATATGGGGTAGATTCTGGGTTTCAGGAAACAGAACAACCTGGATCTGGTCTCAAATTCTTGCAGATGCCCAATGGTGTGAAGTGTAGAGTTTATTCTCCTACAGAGATCTTGGATGGGATTCAGCTGAAAGATTCAGGAACCTAAATTTAGTTCTTAGGATGGTTGTCCTCACTGAAGATGCACTAGAGCTGCCAAGATGTCCTCATGGGGCTGGAAGGCAAAGGAAATAGAGGTGACTCATGCCTTTCTGTCCAGAAACTGGGGATTAAGTGGGGATATTCCAAGGCTGACCTAAACCTGGTGCCTGGATTGGTGTGAGCAAAGTCTGGTCTTCTGCCTAGTCACTGGATATCCAGTGATTATTATGGCAGATCAGGCACACAGAGCCTTTGAGGACCCTCCAATGTATGTACCCAACACAAGTGTCTGATCCTGCAATCTGAATCCCTCCCTCCATCCCCTTCTGCCAGCATAAGGAGGCCTCAGACTAAGCAGAAAGTTGCTCCTATACATTTTAAAGATAGCGTGGTTACCATAGACCTTCATTCAACAAAGCTTGGCTTTTTCCCTTTCTTCTTTACTGGAGTAATGGTTGGACTTGATGATTTTAAAGGTCTTTTCCAACCTGGTTGATTCTATGATTCTATGATTCTGTGATTCTTTTCCTTCCAGATACACATGTGTAGCTGTAGAGCATGCTCCCACATCAGCGTAAGGCTTACAAGCCACAAAAACTCTCAGACCATCACCTACAGTGGTGACCTCCCTACTCCCACTGTAGGTCTGTTTACATACCAAAACCCCACCACTGGGTCTTTTTGAAGCCAAAACCATTTATATCATGAATGTGTTGGGAGAGGAGCTATGAGGATAAACCCCAGAGAATGCAGCTGGACTGCTGCAGATGGTTTAGATCCTGACAGCCAGGATCCCACCTATAAGCTGACCCTCTTTCAAAAGAGACAGAGACTGCCGAGCTTCTGCTAAGGAAGAAAAATCCAGTCTGGCACTCAACCCTTGAAAGGTTTCCGGCCCCTGGATTAGATGACCTCAGTATGCCTTTTTCATATCTGCTACCACAGATACAGGCCTAATTTGAGCCTGCTGGGAATTTCTGGACAAAACTACTTTTTCTTTCTTTTTTATTTTTAATGGAGAAAGCCAGTTTGCTTAGCTATTATTATTATTGTTGTTGTTATTATTATTATTGGTTGTTGTTGTTGTTGCTACACTTTTCTATGGAAACGAGCTTGTTTCAGTGAATCCAGTTAAAAATTGTCAATGTTGGATGGAATTTCTGCTCAAAATGACCATATTTCTCACCCTATAGATTTGAAGACCTTTAGAGTTCAAGCCAGACATTCAGTTCTCAGTTTCTCAGTACAGGGATCAGCTTTTCCTCTTTGTATATCTCATTTTAATGTTTCTCCATGACAATCCAGGGCTAGGCACAAGGGTCTACTGCTTTGTGAATGAATGGCCAGAAAATTGCTTCCCCACCTGAAAACAGCCTCTGCATTTGAGGGTCATGCAGAAAAAACCTTCATTTTTGCTTGTCCTGAAATAAAATTACAAAGGAACACACAACTTCCTAGAAAACAGCAGCTTGCATTAGGTCTCCTGTCCCAAAGGTCTTCACAATACTGTTGTTTTCTCATTCACAATACTGTTGTTTTCTCATCTTTCTTGCTTTTTTCCATCTTAGCTGGGGGATGCAGGAACCGACTGACTCAAGTTCCCCACTCACCTGCAAGACAGGTTGTAGCTTCCTCCTTATGACCAAATGTTAAAGATAAGTTACGATGGTCTGTAATGGTAGAACATTTTCATATTATTCATTATGAAATCTGGAATTGCTTTCTTTATGGAAAAGAGGCTGACTTCAAAAGCTGACTTCATTTTGGCAGCGATCAGTTTGGCATGCCTTAAAAACATCTTAGAATCATAGAATCATAGAATAGTTAGGGTTGGAAAGGACCTTAAGATCATCTAGTTCCAACCCCCCTGCCA
>JAVHNF010071645.1:58185-71082 GCA_034783455.1 Micropsitta finschii
AATATTTAGTACTATAGGCTGAGCAACCAGTTTATTGTTGCTTCCTGAAAGTGGAAAGAAAAAGAACTGACATCTTCCTGCTACAATAAAACCTCAGTGTACTGAAGGTTACTTGGGAGATAACAGAAAGCTTTGGTTTTTTATCAAGCTTCTTGTACTATGGTTTTACTTATTGTGGCATTTGTAATTTAATTTCAGCATAGTATTCCATACTATAATTTACCTTGCCTTGAAGAGGTCTTATGGTAGCACCCTGTTATCCTATCTCTGGTCAGAGCAGAAGACATCTCTGTATTAAAAGTAAGCCCTGAAGAAATTACTATTATAAACATGAACTATAATTCATTCTGTACTTAGAGGTAAATATGTCCCCCTCCTTTTTGTAATCCTAGCCTCGGGGGCCTCTAGCAAAACAAAAGCTGTTCCTGGGTGCCAGCAGTCCCCCCTGGCCTTCCCTTAGTCAAGGGCCTAAGGGGCATGTTCCACCATGCTGCAACATGCCCCAGGCAAAGGCACAGAGACAAGCCCTGATTTCCTTGAGGTACCACTGGAATAGGTAAGAGAAATGACCTAGTCCCTGTCTCCATTCTTCTTGACATTTAATAATCAATTAAACCAGGCATTTTAAACTTAAAAACAAAACCAGTGTTGGCACCTAGACATTTTTACTACCAGTGCTGTGACACTCAGGTTTTGCTCTTAAGCCCCGGATACTGGAGCCCGTTTATGTTTCATTGTTCTCTTTACTGTGGAAATGGAAATTTACAGATTTCCTTTTTTTAACATTTAAATATTTTAAAAGACATTTAAAAATATTTAGATTTTTAAAATAAAATCTTAGGATTTAGGAGCCCCAACTTATATGTTTAAAATATCAGTAATCTGAATCATGAAATGAAACAATAGAAATAATTGTTCACTTAAGAAAAAAACTTTCCAGATGAACTTTTAGGGATTGATACATTCAACAACTGAGATGTTACAGCTAGCCTATATATTCACCATCCTAGCATGCAAAAACATATGGATGTAGTTATTAGTAATTTGAAACTGCTTTAAATTACAGTAAATTAAACATTTTTGGACTGTTGAAATTGCAAGTCTTTCAGACATATAAAACCAGGACATGTTATTTGAGTGTGTTTTAGTAGCATGAGTTATGATTTTCAAGCTAGCTTGTAAACTAAAATTCTACCTGAGTCAATCTATTATAACAGGCAACTCAAAAGAGAAACAGTAAATATTAAATATAAGGATTTAGAAACTGCTCCTCGCTCTTTTTTTATAGTCTTTTCTCAGAGAATTATTCTACAGCTACCAATGCGCATTTGCTTGAACAAAGAGCTCTAATTTTGTTTACTGATAAAACCAGAATCAAAGCGTAAACTAAATAAAAACCCCAAACCATAACAAATATTTAACTAAGAGAAAAGGAGTTGCTACCACTTGCACAGAGCAATCAGCTAGACCAAAGCAATGATCTTAAAGTCCTTTCCAACCTCTTAAGGTCCATAAGCAATGATCTTAAGGTCCTTTCCAACCCTAACTGTTCCATGATTCTATGAATGTGACACAGGCAGCAGTAGCAGATGGTCTAAGTCCTGTCCTGCTGCTAGCCGGAAAACCCCCAGAAATCATTCAGCCTGAACTGTTGTGCTGCAGGAGAGGCTGAAAGCTTTGGCAGGACTAAGCCAGGCTGTGTTCCTCTCTCTAAACCATTAGTCATCTCCTGAGTCCTAAACCACCTTTGTTTGGATCAACTGGGTAGTCATTTTGCACCAGGCATTGTCACAAAGATTGGGCAGCTCACTGGCCCTGCACCAAACCCCCATTAGCCTTGAATGCCAGGCTGCTCTGAGGTTACAGGGTTAACTAAACAGTGCTGCTGGAGTGAGCACCCCAACACACCTGAAAGCCCTGTAGCGTAACTGGCAGCTTTCGGGCTGCTAAATTTGACCCCCTGTACCAAAAGGAGGATTTACATCTCCAAAAGGATCCCTCCACTGCCCCTTTCCAGGTGCACCTGCATTGGTCAAGCAAGCAGCTGTCACCCAGATGCTGACACATTCAGAAGCCTTACAATCTCCTGCAGCTGCTTTCCCCTAGCTAAGAAATCAAATAGTGTCAAGGACATGCTCTGGCATCACCAAAGTAGATGGCTGTCATGAACTAGAGAAGTATGGTGAAGGACTGAGATGCAAAGCTGAAGGACACTGAACAGGATGGACACAGGGGCCATATGCAGGTCAGGGCAGCTCAGCCACATTTTCTGTTTGAAGACCTTGCCATTGAGAAGTCCAGAGTTTAGAAAACCGCTCTGCTGCCCACTTGGAGGAGCAGGTCACATCTAGGGCGGAAGCAATTCTTTGTTGGTCTTTTTTCTTGGTTTTGATATGTACATGACTGCTTTAGAGCATGAAGGAGCTGAAGTATCTTGAAGCGGCCTACAAGGATGCTGGAGAGGGCCTATTCATCAGTGACTGCAGTGATAGGACAAGGGGGAATGCTTTCAAACTGAAACGGGAGGTTTAGGTTAGATATAAGGCAGAATTTCTTCCCCGTGAGGGTGGTGAGGCCCTGGCACAGGTTGCCCAAAGAAGCTGTGGCTGCCCCATCCCTGGCAGTGTTCAAGGCCAGGTTGGACAGGGCTTGGAGCAACCTGGCCTACTGGAAGGTGTCCCTGCCTGTAGCAGGGGGTTGGAACTGGATGAGCTTTAAAGTCTCTTCCAACCAAAACCATTCTGTGATTCAGAAGGATCTTCCTGCAGAAATGTCCTTAAAGATACAGACATGCCAACATACCAAATGGTCCACGACATCAGTCAGTCTCCGTATTGACTGCCCAGTTACCACAGTACAGAGAGGCACCTCCTGAGGAGCCTTTGCTCCTGGCACAGAGGTTAACATGCCAATTAACCCCATTCCAATCAGACACACACCGTGCCAGTGCCAAAAGGCACTCCAAACTTCTAGACTTGAGTTTACCCACACTGGTATAACGTGGCAAAGTGACTAAAGCAATGATTCAGGTGCCAAAAACATGCGTCTCAGGAGAGCAGAAACAGAGGAAACTCAAGGCAATAACTCAAAGCAGAGGAAACTCCATTCTTCAAGCCTTATGTTTTACAGAGAGTCTGTCTACAAAAGCTGCTTTGAACAAAATCACAGAATGGCACAAACCTCCTTGGATTTAATGATTTTGAGCAGTCAAACTCTAGTGCCACCAGCACTCTAAGACCCCAAATCATTAACACAACTATAACTCAAAGGCACGCAAGCAGCCTTGGAAAACTCTCCTCCATATGCCTGGAGACAGGCTGATGACGCCCACCTCCAGAGAGCATTGCAATGACCAATTTACAAGACTTTGGAGCTGCACACATCCCTCACACACCTCAGAGATCACTCTCACACCCCAGAGATGCTATAGTTTTACTGAGCTTCTGCCAAAGCCAAGCAGCAGCATGTACTTACCACCTGGCTGATGTCATATCCCCAAGGCAGGAAGAGAATCCCTGTGTTATACTTCTCCCAGTGGGAGAGGATGAACGAAAACAAAACCACCCATAAGAGGAGGTAGAGAACGAAGACACTGACACCCGTGGAGCCCCGTCCAAAGGTGGAGTAGACTGTCACAACAAAGTACACGCATGCCCAGCTGTCCAGGCCATGATCAAAGAGCTCTCCCAGGGGCGTGCTGGAGTTGGTCCGGCGAGCCTGCTTCCCATCAACACCATCTGGGAAGAGAAGGAGAAATGGGGAGTTTCAGTGAACACTCCCAGGCAAAGCAATGGGTCAGTTTGCAGCCAAAAACATGCACGCAGCCAGCTAACAGCAGCTCACTACCTCCACCCTCTAACGAGGAGTGTGCTTCCCACCCCCTTCTCTGAGACTGACAGATGCAATAGCCTGACAAAATCCTATTCATTTAAAGCAGACCAAAGACAGAATTTTACATTTTGTCATAAAGTTGGTTCCAGAATCCTCCTTTCACTATGGTACAACTTCCTTCTACCCGCTTTGCAAAGGAGCTTCCAGAAACTGCTTGAGCAGCCCAAGCAGCAACTGGATCTGTGTGTGGCAGAAGCACAGAATCAAAAAATCCTCAGCAGCCTCGGAGATGACACAGCCACAGCCTGAACAGATGACAGACACAAAACCCCCACAATCAACTAGATAACCTTACCCAGAGTATAGGCAATGAAGTTGAGGAGACCCACAACGACCCACACTTCATTTGGAACATGCTGGTGATCAGGAGCTGCAGAGATCAAAGACCCACGTCAGGACAGCTCAGCACATACTTTCAGTAGGATTATTTTGGCACAAGAGGCACCGTGACAAGACAGCTCACCAAGACAAGGCACCTTCACAACTCAAACAGTGAAACTGAGATGTTAGCTTTTCAGGACATGACAGCACGGGAAACTGGGTCACCAAGGACTTTGCTTCCCAGAACATACTTGTCCTCTGTCCCCAGCTCCTCAGAGCCATGGGATCTAAGAACTGGCAATCGCAGTTAGCCAAATGCATGCCATGGAAGCATGTGCAGATCAGACTCTCCTCAATGGCTTGCTCACAGAGCATCAAGTAGGGCCTCTCCAAGGTGCCTCTGCAGGAACATCTCAGGATTCCCTGCCCAGGCTCCAGACTGCATCCTGCCAACTGAGATAGAGTTCCTTCTTAATAACACCTCCACTTTCTCCACTAACATTTCAACAGATAGTCAGCTCTGTCGTCTGCTACTCGGGGAGCCCAAAAGTGCATTTGAAGAAGAGGAAGAAGCAGCACAGCTTCTTGGCAGCAGCCTCACAGGAAGACACGTGGAAGAGGTCTTCCAGGGGAGCAGCGATTCCATGAAGTGCCAACTCCTATTTCCTTAGAGCAGCATGATGGTGCCTTTCCAGCAGCAAATGGAAGGCATCATGTCTACAAATCCATTCACAAGGAAGAAAGGCAAATGCTTCTGGAGGCCTCCCCAGCAAAACGAAAAGTTCTGCTTCTAAGCAGGACATGCATAACACCTATGTTAAAGGTCCTAAAGCATGAGCTTCACCAGCCTTTTGGCAGAGCTCAATTTTCTGGATACCTGAAGTTCTGTGGATTCTCATATTGAGCTTCCTACCCTGAGCTACTGTCTGCTTTTCCTCCCATGGCCTGTGGGCCAAAACACTGTTCACATATTAGCTAAAAGCCATTGAGGCCACCTGAGCTTTTGAGAACCTGACTTACCAAGAACAGTACTTGTCTGCTACTGATAAAGGCAATCCCAAGAACCCCAAAATTTTCCCACTTAACTGTGCTTTGATAATTGGCCCGGTTTTAGAGGAACTAGATGGATTCTTCTGAGCAACCTAAACCAAACCTGGCAGGGGCATAGCAAGAGAAAAACAGAGAGAAAGCTATTGGTAAGTGACTGAAAGTGATCATGCTGTATTAATCTTTGCCCTGGGTCAGTCCCATAAGGAAGGGGACACAAATGAACCTTTGGATTCACAATCAGAGGAATATGGACACTGAAAAAGTTTAAAGTTCTGTATATCCTCATGCAGAACAGTAAAATCAGCCTTTGTTAGTGTGAATGTGGTGTTGGCATGTTTTTGCAAGAGGGCAATTAGCTGGGATGCAAAGAACAAGGCTCTACCTGCAGACATCATGGAAGCAGACTTTCCTATATTATGCCGTTAGATTAAAAATAAGGGTGCTGGGTTATTATCTGCTCTGTAGGCAGAGCCAATTCCTACTCAAGATTTCAACTGTTTCCTCCTGCCTCGCACACGCTGCCAACCAGGCACATATCCACCCAGTTGTCACAGACTGTAAAGGACCTTAAAGCTCATCCAGTTCCAAACCCCTGCAACGGGCAGGGATACCTTCCACTAGACCAGGTTGCCCCAAGCCCCATCCAACCTGGCCTCAAACACTGCCAGGGATGGGGCAGCCACAGCTTCTCTGGGTAACCTGTACAAAGGCCTCACCACTCTCACAGCCAAGAACTTCTTCCTAAGATCCCATCTCAATCTTGCCTCTGTCAGGTTAAAGCCATTCCCCCTTGTCCTGTCCATATAGGCAGTTGTCAAAAGCCCTCTCCAGCTTTCTTGTTAGACTCTTTAGGCTTTGGGAACTCCTCTAAGGTCCCCCTGGAGCCTTAGAGCTGGCTTTGACCAAGCCCAGCTCTCTCAGCCTGTCTCCATAGCAGAGGTGCTCCAGCCCTTGGAGCATCTTCATGGCCTTCTCCTGACTCGCTCCAACAGCTCCACGTCCTTCTTATACTGGAAACAGGACTGCAGGGGGGTTTCACAAGAGCAGAGCGGGAAGAAGCCCCTCTCTTGAGCTGCTGGATAAGCTCCTTTCAGTGCAGCCCAGCACACTCACATTTGGACAAGCCCTCGTCATGAAGCCCAACAAGTTTAACCCCTCAACTGGCACAGTCACCCCTCTCTGGGAAGGCCCAAACTAAGAGGCCTTATCAACAAGCACCAGAGGTCACTGCAGAGGAGGCGACTGATTTTACCACTCGGATGCTTCACATCCAAACATGAACATGCAGCCTTACCAGAAGCATAAAAGTCAGGGTCGAAGTATGCCATGAGGAAGAAGTTGAAGACAAGCAGCAGGAAGCCAGAAAACGTTATCAAATTTGGGGCCAGCCAGGTAGGGAAGATCTATGGGAAAGCAGCAAAAGAACACATAACTCATTAAAACATATAATAGGGACCATGTACTGTTCCCGGCCATGGCAGAGACTTGGTTGCAATCATCTGGGCATTAGACAGCACTGCTTAGTTGCATCTGGCATATCAGTGGGCAGGCAGAAGCTTTAGACTGCAATGCAGTGAGCTTGGGGCAGGCTGGCAGGCAGCACCCTTTGTCCTTAGTTGCACCACAAACAAAGCAGGGCTTTTCAGCTGACAGTTTTACAGAGGGTGACTGGAGTTTTGTTGTCCCACTCAGAGGAGGAGTTCTCACCTTCACTATCGTGTTCCAGAAGGGATGCATGACATACAGAGACAGAGGGTTGCTGTCCACGGCACTGTACTGTGAATGACAAGGGAAAACCAAAAACCAGTAGTTAGGGCTCCACCAACACTTGCAGAAAAACAGATCCTGAATGTTGAGCTTTCCATGAGGATACCTGCTACCCAAGTCTTGGCACCGCAAGAGCACTTGGGTCAAGGATGGATCCTCACCAGGGACAGGGATAAACATCCCAAAAGGCACTCAACACTCCAGTAACACTGGACACAACCCTACAGAGGCAGTTCTCAGGTGCACAATTCTTGCCTGCAGTCAATGTCTCCCCTCTGCAAGGAGCAGCCCCACAAGAAGAACAGGTACCATGCCCACTACAACAGATTTTGGAAGGCAGGAATCAGAATCATGGAACAGTTCGGGTGGGAAGGGAACTTAAAGCTCATCCAGTTCCAACCCCTGCCATGGGCAGGGACACCTTCCACTAGACCAGGTTGCTCCAAGCCCCATCCAACCTGGCCTTGAACACTGCCAGGGATGGGGCAGCCACAGCTTCTCTGGGCACCCTGTGCCAGCGCCTCAGCACCCTTATAGGGAAGAGCTTCTGCCTAAGAGCTCACCTCAATCTCCCCTCTGTCAGGTTAAAGCCATTCCCCCTTGTTCTGTCCCTGCAGGCCCTTTTCAGAAGCCCCTCTCCAGATTTCTTGTCAGCCCCTTTAGGCACTAGAAGCTGCTTTAAGGTCTCCTGGAGCCTTCTCCAGGCTGAACAAGCCCAGCTCTCTCAGCCTGTCTTCACAGCAGAGCTGCTCCAGCCCTTGGAGCATCAAATATAAAAATCCTCTATGCAGCAATCATAGAATCATTGCTACTAAAAACACACCCTCACAAAGCTGGTTTGCAAGTATGACATTGTCCTGTCTGAAGGCAAGTTGAAAGGTCCAGGTTGTTTGAGTTTGTTTTGCTTTTCAAGGAGGGAAGGAGTTTCATTTTCAATAGATATCTTTAAGTCAAAGCTTGGGGTTGAAAAGACAACTTGTGGCTTGAATCAATTTGAAATTACCCTGAGGGAAGAGGAAATTTTGCAGCCAAATAAATTCTGAATCAGGTGTGCTTGTATTTTGATGGGTGCAGAAGGACACACATGCTCTTTGGAGATACTGCTGCTGAATTCCCCTTTTTTGGTCCAGCACATTCCTTCCCACCACATCAAGACCATGGTGGACATGGTGGGATGGGACAGCTACAACAGCACTTTAGGTTTGGGGTTTGCTTCCTTCACCCCAATGGGAATATCATCCTCTCCTTTCCCTGCTCCCAATGGGAAAGGGTCCCAGGACTGGAGGTTCTGGCGCTGAAGGAGACCAGGGTGAGCATGCAAAAGTGTGGGATGCAGATGGAAAGAGCAAGGGGAGAAGCAAGCTGTATCGATTGGTGTGTGAAAGGCCTCCCTGGAGCCCTGTTGCTGAGAGACAGCCCTGGGAGATGCAAGGCTGGAATTAATAACTGCTCCATTGGGGCCCTGTTTGCTCTCCTTGCCCAGAGCCAGAGGACTTTGGTCGCAGCTTATCACCCAGCCGAAAGCCCCAGGAATGCAGTCACAGGCAAATGTGCATGTTCACACGACATCTATTAATCAAAGTGCTCCCCCACCCTTTAACCCTTTGCTGCTCAGGGAGTGGGGAGGAGGTGAGCATAGCTCTGCTTTGTCTAAAGTCAGGGTCCCAGGAGCCTCTTTAGAGCAACTGGAGATAGGGATAAGTCTCATGTGAACTTCAGTTAAGATACCATCCCTTGCTCCGTATCCAGGGCTTTTCTAAAGTGATATCCTCAATGCCCTTCAGAGTGCTTAGAGAACTGATTTTGGTACCTGCATCTGAAGACATCCCTTTTCAGTGGGAGCTAAGCATCTGACCACCTTGAAATGCCTTGAAAGTCCCAATCATTTGCCTTGAAAGATTATCACAGACTTTTTTTCCCCTTCACTCTGTTTCAAATTCCAGGCACTGTTTGCACTCACAACTTGGTAGTTGTAGCTTCCCCAAGCTACTACTCTTCCTCTGCTTCTGTACACCTCCATAATGGGATGATCTCTGCTCTGAACAGCACAGAGCTAATCAGACACATTCTTTCTCCCCAGCTTTCACTTGGAGAAACAAAACATCACAGGTAAATGGCTTTTCTGCAGCCTATAGCCAGCATTATTTACCCCAACTTTGTGCACACCAAAGTTAGGCTTCTGTATCATCCTCTGGAGGATCCTCATGACAGAGACACCAGGTAAACATCACATGCTGAATTAAATGTTACAGGCTGGCCAAGATAGACGTTGCTTCACTGGTTACCCTGAGATTTCACCTCATCCTTGCCAACACCATGCAATGCACAGGTTGGATTAATAAGTCAATCAAACATAGACATCAAAAAGAGCATTCAAAAAGGCACCAGGGATGCTCCAGTGTTGCACAGTATGAGTTAGCTGGGCTCCTACAGACGAGTGAGGCGCTTGCATAGCCTCCCAGGAGCTCACAGGTGGGACGATAAACACCCAACTTACAGATGGACTCTGAGCATCTTGGATCATAGAATGAATCACAGACTGGTTTGTGTTGGAAAGGACCTTAAAGCCCATCCAGTTCCAACTCCCTGCCATGGGCAGGGACACCTTCCACTAGGCCAGGTTGCTCCAAGCCCCGTCCAACCTGGCCATCTGGTGTCATGACCGAGTGTGGAGGCTGATGCTGCTCCTCCCTGTCCTCTGTCCCCTGTTCCTGGATAAACAGTGCCCAGCGATAAGGTGCCCATTTGTAAAAGGGGTGGGGACTGAGTAGCCTCAAGAACTGTGGTCAGTTCCACATCACCCATTGCTACCCAGATTGGCATCTCCTCCCCCAGCACTGCCACTGCCAGCCAGGTTGGGTGAGGCTGTGGCTTTTGTCACAGGCCAGATCAGGCAGTATGATGGGGAGGGTGACTTTCATCCTTCCCACACCAGGAAGGAGGAAGGACAGGGTTTTGCACATCATGTTTTTAAAAGACATGACATCTTTACCAAGAAAAGTTGGACCAAATGACCCTTAAGGTCCTTCACAACCTGGTATTCTGTGATTCTGTGTTTAAGTCTTTAGCCCTGGGTCCTGTTTATGTCATGTCAAGAAGGAGAATCATGAGCTAAAGAAGGGGCTTGAATGAAGACAGAAGGCATCGCCCCAGAGGTGGGATTTGGGATATTTTTACCTGCATCTTTCTTCCTAGTCTAATTAATGGTATCTAATAGGCTTGGCTCCTAGGGCATCACAAGCCAAAGGTGCCAGGATCACAGCCACCTTCTCATGAGGGTAGATTTCACCTGTTAAGGACAGTGAAGGAGACAAAGGACGTTATTAGCTGTCATTTTCAGATATGCAAAGTTTTCAATAGTTGTCAAAAGTTTTCTAGTTGTCAAAGAACCAAGCACATCTTTTGGGGTTGAAACAGTGCATTTCTGAAGCATCACCACACTCTAGTCTCTGTTTAAAGCCTTGAGAAATTCCCCCTTACATCCAACTGTCCCTAAAAACCTGGATTCATTTTGAATGAAACTAATCCAAAAGAGGCACTACAAGTGATAATGAGTCTTTCTTGTATATGTGACCAGAGCAGGGCTGGCCCAGAGTAAACCCCTGATGAAATATGTACATTGTGGACATCATGTGCTCAGGACCAACCATTTGGCTACATTGACCTACTCCTACAAGGCCACCCCAATAGAGTGATATAATCTTTCTTCTTGCTCTTCCACAACCTATTGCATAGGACTTTCCATCTGTCTGTGCATTGCTGAAAGTAAAGGGACCCAGTGGTGCCCCAACGTGAAAGACAAGTGCTAATAAGGAATAACTGTATTACAGGATCCCATTCCTTAATCTTGGTGAATCAGTGCACAGAGAGAAAGACATACGAACCGAAAATTGCGTTGCAAATTCTGCAGTCCAAACAACCAACCACCAGGAAACCAGGTATTAAGAAAGGGAAGGGGGGAGAAAATCAAGCAATTTGACACTTCTACCTCTATTACTATTCATCCAAGCCCTGACAATAAGCACATGACACTGTCCATGCAGGTTAGAATGCAGCAGAGAATAAAACACTTCTTGCTTTCCCTCTTCCCTGAAAAGGCTGTATTGTTCCCAAAGAGTTAACAGCAAAGTAGGTCTGCAATTACCTGGGAATAATGGGGTGTGATTTGGGCACTAAAGACCTGGAATTGATTTTTTTCAGGCTTTCAGCCCTAGAAGCCCCTCCCTGACTTCCTGGTAACTCATGACCAGCAGGGTCAATAGAGCAGAAATCCTTCTAAAGGGCCAATCTGTATTTGAATTATTTAAACAATGTAGTACAGCCAAGTTAAATGGGGCTTATCAAACGTTACACCTCTTAAAGCATGATTGGAGACAGAAGGATATTAACTGCTGAATGCTCCACCGATGGCCCCGGAGAAGGAGGGTGAAAAAAAGAGCGGGGAGAAAGAATTAATGAAAGGGGGGCTATGGCAGACCGATCTGTATGAGGGGAAAAGCAGGTGTTTGCTGTGGAGTCTGGCTAGAGGTGGTCTCTTCTTCCCTTTTGAGACCCTCCATGCCTACCCAAATCAGGGTTGGCTTTACCATCCTGCCCAAGGGAATTAAAACCCCAGACTTGGGCTATTTGAGTGCTTCATCTGCATCATCTCCCCCTCAGGATGAAAGCGTCTGGAGATCTGGTGCTAGAGGATATGGGTCTTTGCTTTTCCCAAAGGAAATGCAGGCAGAGGTTGTTTCCATGTCATGATAGGCTGTAGGTTATTATCCCCATGCACTTTGCTCAGAAAGAGCTGAGACACAGAGCCGTCAGCTCCTGGAGAAAGGAACAGGAAGCTAAAAAACATAATAATAGCAGGATTTTCCTCCAAATTTACAAGCCAAACAGGGTCTAAGGACAACCAGGGATAGCCGAGCTTACTGAGAAGCCTCGAAAGATGGCTTAGGTGTGGGAACGGAGAATTTATTTGTCCAGGAAAACAGCTCGTGACTTTCTTATGAAGGTGAAAGAAAAGAATAATCCATGAGGAGGTTCTTTTGGCCATTTACCCTGCTTCACCCCAACCCTTTTGTGGTGTTTCAGGTGACCAGCTGAACATCGGGAAGCTCCGAGAAGCCCTGGTGGGATGCGGAGGGTAAATAGTTCACAGGTAATTCGTGCACTGACATTTTCACATGACTTATTTGACCCAGAGAGAAAACAAATATGTTTGCAAGTGAAAATGTATGATCTACTAACAAGACGCAAGCAGGGCCCAAAAAAGTCTTAATTCACTAGATGGTGTATGGATAGATGGGTGAGAAATAATTCAGCCATGTAAGGGTAAGGATATAGGGAAAAATACAGAGGGGGAAAAGGTTTGTAAATTATTCATGGACCAAAAATGTATAAATGTTGGTTAACTGACCCACAGAGGTTTTAGCAGAAAGCCTTGAGTTTAAATCAAAGAAGAGAGGAAAAAAAGCAAATTAACAATGCTGTCCTAAGAATGTACATCCGTCATTAATGGAGCTACTGTGCTGCCTGTGAGCTAGTTAACCATGTTAATTAATGGGGATTCCAGTTGTTTTTTCTATGCTGCATGCACAGGGATACCAGCTCCCCAAAAGCTGAATGTTTGGGGGTGGGGGGGGAGCTGTCTTTGCCCACCCCTGATCTGAGCTGCAGTGCCCAAGCTGAACCTTCAGTGGGTCGGGGACATGCAGTCAGCCAGCGCTGGCCAGGAAAATCAGGAGGGAAACATTTCCTGCTGCAAAAGGCTCTCTCATCCAAAGTGGAACATTTCAGATGTTGCTGCTTTCACTGCGGGTGAGGGTGTTTTTAAGGAAAAAAAAAAAAAAAAAAAAAAAAAAGAAATGAAAAATAAGG
>JAVHNF010071650.1:0-12940 GCA_034783455.1 Micropsitta finschii
GCCTGATGGGTGCTGTGCAGACCTGCATCTCACTTGGCTGCGAGGGCTTTCTTTATCCCCCGCTGTAAGAGCACTCTAAAGAAACAGCCCTGAGAAGACCATGGGGAAAACGTATAAGCCAGCATGGGTATGAACACAGAATGCATGCCAGAGAGCAGCTCCTCTGCTGAAATACAGCAGAGTGCCCTTGGCTTCTGTACCGATCTGAAACTTGGATCCCCCCGTGGAACACTTTAATCAGAAACCATTTTCATAATTTGTAAGCACTGGCAAATGTTTGATTTCAGGCTGTTGAAGTGATCAAACCTTCTGGTGGGAAATGAAAAAAATCACAACCCAACCATCAGACAAAGAAAGTAGTTATAAATAATTAAATATGCTGTACTGACAAACGCTATTCCCACCTGGATGCTGTGCTTCTGAGATGCAAAGCACAGTTTTCCTAATTAAAAAAAAAAAAAGATCTTGCATGACAGAAGAAGTGAGATGAGAAACAGGGAGTCCGGACTGGCTGTCTTATGGATGAAGATCAGCACCTGAGAATCCACTTCCTACAATGCCATCTTGGGCATGGTAATTAGATCTCCTTGCTTCACTTTCCTGTTCTATAAAAGAAAAGGAGAGATAATAAACTTCACTTCCCTCACCACAAGAAGTTGAATGAGTGAAGTACAGCAATGTGAGCTAAAATCCTCAAAATGAAGGGGATCAAAGATACACAAAGTTTTATTGTCACATGCAAAAGATTGTTACAGAGCCACCTCCTACACAGTGTTAATGAGAGATAGATGGTTTAAAAGCACTCATTTATTTTCTTTTTGATAATGCCTGGTAATAGTTTTATTCCCAACAGCTCATAAGACTTTTTGAGCTCTCCAATAATAAGGATGTCTTTTAAGATGAACTTTCAGCTCAGGCACATTTTAGGCTCTTCTCTCACACTGTGTTTAAAGGATACCTCAGAATGAAAAACAATCCCAGATTTCCTGGAAGACTAGTACTTTGAGTTCATTGCACACCACTGTGAGCAACTCTATCATCAGAGACACACTGATGGAGCCAGCTAAACCAAACTAGCTAATGATAATAACAACAAAAAAAATCCACAAAAAAATGTCACCAACAAGACATAGCAGGTAATAAAGCAATTCCTCCCGAGCAGTACACCAGGCCAAAGAAACAAGAGGCTGACAAGGAAAATGAAGAAAGGAAAACTGACTGAATATAAGGCACTGTTTTTCCAGAAGGACACAAAACAGAAAACTCCAAACTGGTAACAGAGCAAATAAAAAAGAACTGATGATCCCACACTATCCTCGACCTTTGAGAAAAAAATTTTCTACTTATTATTTAATATAAAGAGATTTATTTTCTTTCCCTCTATGTAAGTAATTTCCCTACTTAGGGAATTATCAAAAGTGAGAATGACCAGTGCTGGAGTTTAAGTAATTTGGCTTCTAATGATTTTTAGTAGCTCCTGCGCTTAATTATATTTGCATCCTTAGGAGAATTGGATTAAAATCAGATTGCAGAGCACTAACTTGGGAAGAGAGTGACCATACCAGCCTCACCATGTGAACATGATACTATACATTGTCAAGCAACCACTTGCAGTAGCTATGTTGGAAGGAACTGAACTTCTAAAGGGAATTTCACATTGCCCAAGGTGCAACAGGACAGAATGCAGCACTGATACTACTGATTTGCACATATGTGCACACCAATAACCTCAGAGACAGGAAAAAAACACAGCCATGTTAGATGAGGCTATGTCAATAATGTGTTTATTTTTAAATATTATTCTTTTGAGTTAACTAGTTTCCCTATATATCCCACTTTGATGATCAGTGCAGGCCTACTACTAAGCTTTTTTTTTACTACTACAATTTACTAGATACAACACCCTGATGATTTCTCTAAGTCTTAAAACAAGCTGAACCAAAAGTGAAGGAAAGCACTCCAGAGAATTTCTGGATCACTGGTTTTTGCAAACAACTTCCACCTTTCCTTACATAGCTATGTTTCCTGAGAGTAAACTTGCAGGTGACAGATTATTTTGTTGGGGAAATTGAACATCATGCAACGGAAGATGTGGAAAGAGAATCATAGAATCACATTAATTACATTATTAATAATTACAATGGAAATAATGTTATAGCCTCAGCTACAGGCTTCTGGTCAGCTGCCTCAGCGATTAGACAGATTGAAGAGAGAGAAGTTTAAACAGACACTAGGTAGAATCACTGGTGTCACTGCATGATCTCCACAGAATTCTTTGTTGAATCTAAAAGGGTGTGCTTAGCAGCAAAACCTGTTTGTGCCATTCTGAAACTACATCAGCAACAATGAAATAAATCTGCCTCTGCACAGAGGGACACAGAAAAGGAAACTTCTGATAGAGCAGAGTAAGAAACTCCACCAGCTTCCCTTTATCATTTGAGGTTTGGTGAAGAGGGTCCTTTTCAACGAAAAAGACATACTGCAAATACTAAACAACATACTGCACTCAATCATGGCTTTGTGATGCCGTCACACAGGTTTTAAACATTAGCAGGGACTGTAATTTTCCTTGCAGTGCCCACAGATACGTGCATTTTCAGGGGAAAAAAACAGACAAAAAGACAGTCACATCTAACACAGAAAACAGAGAGCCTATGTCTAATGGGCTAGAGAAAAAGTCTAAAAGCAGTTCATCTTTCTGAACATACTGAATAACCCCTGCAATGCAGTTGTGGCTAGCAAGACATATTGCTACAAAATGAGCAAGGGACCATTGTGTGAAGGACAGTTAAAACTCGCACACTTGGTCAGTTTTCCAAAATACTTTGAGGCAAGACATCAGCTTGCCTCCTAATCGTCTGAACCACCTGTTCTGTTCATGTATTAAGCTACATTCCAGCAACCAGTTTATAGCTAAACATGAGGTGCTTAGCAAACAGAGCTCTAAATGAGATATATTTTCTGCATTCAGACTTCATGTGCAAAACACAGAATTGTGTAATCCTGTAGTTATTACCAATGCACTGACTACATACTAGGTGGAGAACAGAGACTAGCTGTGAGGAGAAGGACCTGGGGGTGCTGGGTGATGAGAAGCTCCCTGTGACCCGGCAGCTCGTGCTTGAAACCAATAGTGTCCTGGGTTGCATCCCCAGCAGTATGACCAGCAGGTCAAGGGAAGGAATTCTCTCCCTTTGCTCTGCTGTGGTGAGACACCCCCAGCAGTCCTGTGCCCAGCAGGTTTTAATACCTGGGGTTAGATCAGTGTTAAGCCTTTACCCTTCATAGACTCAGAGGGGAGAAAACCTCAGAGACTTTTTAATCAATCACAACCTTTTTCTTCATCCTAAGCCTAGTTTTGTCTCAGTGGGCTTTAGGAGTCACAAAGTATCTAAATACGTGTCATGATACATGTTTGCACGTGGAAGCATTGAGGACAATTCTACTGTAATCTACTCTAATTCTGATCTCAAAATAATAACATCCCCTCTCACTTAAGAGCTATCTCCTTCCTGTATTCAATTTTGAGGTTCAAATTACTGTTGTTCAGGTAAAAAAATGATAATTTTACCAAAAAGCAAACAGAATAAACAGGCATGGCTATTTTTTTTTTCCTTTCTTTCTTTCTTATGCAAGAGTAGAGCAGCAGAACTTCACAAACAACTAATGCCGAGAGAAAGCACCAAAGTCTTTACTATCACTTGGTTTGAAAGTAGGGCAATCCCCCCACAGCCTTCAAATCCTGGCACCCATGACTGAACTCAACTTGAAGATGTATTCCCTGCTGCAATGGGTGGAGGAGCTGAAGGACAACAGATAAATCCATGTACTGTGACATATTCACTTATCTAGAATCAATAGTCATGAAACGAGTACTACCAAGCTCTCACCTAAATGTAATAAATAGTAGAGACGAGGTACACACGTAACTTGCATTCACAGGAGTGCTATACATCACCCATTTACAGCTGCCCAGTGCTGAGAGAAGAAATTAAGGGGTTTTATATGATACTGTGATAATTCTAAATGATACTCCTTTTTACTGCTTTTCTTTCTGCTGTTAGCAATATCAGTATCGCTAACCAAAAGGCATTCTATAAATACTAGTATGGGTGCAGAACCCCTCTATTTGATGTAAATAGTTGATTTTACAGCATTTGACTTTTCTGCAGGGCAAATGGAAAACACAGGGAAGGAACTGCCTTGGAAGGAACTGGCAGTTCCCATGACAAGCAGGGCAGAGACCAGTGGAGGGTGCCCCTGGAGCTGCTGAGGGAAGGTGTGTTGCCAGCACCAGCTTTGCCACTAGCCAGCTCCCTGAATTTGCCCTCTGCATCTCTAAAATGTAGATAAAGGTGTTTACTCCAATTTGAAACAATTTGGGAAGCAGAGCCTGTACATCATCTGTCTTGCAGTTCTGCCTATTAAACTCACTGTTTCCAGTTCTCTGAGAAAGAAAAAGCAAAGTTATAATTCCCTACTTGAGTTAGAAAACCACGCCACGTCTCTGGACCCTGAATGCTCTACTGATCTCCCACCTGCAGTCCTGCATCCAGCTCTGGGGGCAACAACACAAGAGGAACATAGACCTGCTGCAGTTAAGTCCAGAGGAGGAAATGGAGATGCTTCAAGGGCTGGAGCACCTCTGCCATGAGACAGGCTGAGAGAGCTGGGCTTGTTCAGCCTGGAGAAGAGAAGGCTCTGCAGAGACCTTACAGCAGCTTCCAGTGCCTGAAGTGACTGACAAGAAATCTGGAGAGAGGCTTTTGACAATGACTTGAAGGGACAGGACAAGGGGGAATGGCTTTAACCTGGCAGATGAGACATTAGAATGAGATTTTTCCCTGTGAGAGAGCTGAGGCACTGGCCCAGGTTGCCCAGAGAAGCTGTGGCTGCCCCACCCCTGGCAATGTTCAAGGCCAGATTGCACGGGGATTGGAGCAACCTGCTCTAGTAGAAGGTGTCTCTGCCCATGGCAGGGGGTTGGAACTGGATGAGCTTTAAGGTCCCTTCCAATCCAAACCAGTCTGGGATTCTATGATTCTATGATCTCTGCTCGTTATCCCATTACTACCAAATTCCATTTAATATTTCATTATTCAACTGGATGACAGACTGGAATGCATACTTGTAAAAATCAACACAAGGAGACAGGGTGCAAGCAGGCCAATGGACAGGATAAGTATTCAAAATTCATGTGAAAAATTAGAAGAGAGAAAAATTTATAAATCTATAATACGCAGTTCTAGAAAGACAAGCTAAAATTGCTACACAGAGCAAAAGAAATAGAAAAAGGAAACATAAGCAAGTGATGATTCAGTCATGGAACAGAAAAAAAGATGAGACCTAAGTTTGTAACACAAAAAGGATACACAGCAACCACATGACAATACAAAACATCAAGCCCCAACTCTAGGTACATTAATACTTTGCCACATACCCCCAACAGTTATTTCTTCCTCATTCAGGGAGGCCAGTTTTGAATAGAGTGCTTAAATATCAAGCAGACAAATTTGACTCAATACAGAGGAACACAATCAGAAATTCAAAAAACAAACTCCAGAAAAGACTGAAGGAATTAACAGCAAACACAAAGGTTTTCTATGAAAGGAGGGAAAATGCAGCTTATCTGGAATGGGGTCATTATAGAGATTATAATGACTTTAATCATCAGAATGGTGAAATACAGAAATTGGCTGGGTAGTGCCATTGTGGCAGCTCCTTAATTGGAAGTTGTAACGGGAAGTTTAGATAGGGATAATGTATGCACATTTGCCTGGGCATGTCTAAAACATGGTTTGATGACCTACCGCAGTCTCTTTCTACCTTGCTCAAGACTTCAACTGGAAAATTCACAGTTTTGCCATGTACTGAAAATATACTTCATATGAGAGGAGTTAAGTGTCATCAAATTTTGTGCTTTCTTTTTATTTTGGGATTATTTCAACTTCTGAGAAATACCATTTCTTTAGAGCAAGAAAAACAACAGAAACAGCATATTAAAGCAAAAGTAGGTTGAATCTTTACATAATCCTGAGATAGTGATCAAAGAAAATGTGACAGCAAAATAAGCAAGGAAGGAGAAGATACATAAACCTAGAATGTACAAATCAAAGACAACACAGCCTGTTAAATTGGAACTGGCAGATTACACTGACATGGGAACTCTGGTCTGTTTGGTGTTCGTTCATTCTTTCCCTCACTCCTGCCCTCAGTGCAGAAAGCACTCAGCCCTTGAATTTCCAGTGCCAGTGAATGCCAGCCCCTCTTCTGATTGCTGCTTCTTTGCTTAAATTCAAGCTCTTAGCAGCAAGCACCTTGTTTCACAAAACACCCACCACTGTGCTTGATGTTCTAACAAAGACAGACAAGACAATGGCAATTCAAAAGGCTGATTAAGAAAAGCTGTAACTCATATCCAGGGTCTCATACAATTCCCTTCATGAAAGATAAACAGTGCTACAAATATAGGCCTTTGCAAATATGGCACTGAGATGATAAGAACTTAATTTCCATAGGAGTAAACATACACATCTGAGTTGTAACTCCTGTTATTCTTGCTCAAGCTTCCAGCCAGAATTCGGCTGCATCATCACTAGAACAATAAAAAAAAAAAAAAAGGTAAGGTAGTGGTTAACTCGTATTAAAACATATGGCAGCTATAACCTACTGAAGACAGACTTTTGTGAGTAACCACTACATGATAAGAGCATGCAGTTAACGAAGAAGTCCACAGGACAAGTTTGTTGAGAGATGTGGAACTGCCTGGTCCAACCAACCTTTATCACGTGAATCTTCCAAGCTACAACAGCATGTTGCAGAAGCCTGCCTCAAACAGCTAAAGCAGAGGCTTGCACTGGAAGGAAACTAGACAAAACACACAGCTCATGAGCTTCTAGAGGCCCCTTGAAAATGTGACTGCCCTTAAAGATTTACTGGTATTATTGGAAGTTAAGCACATGGACCCAGAGGAAAAAAGGACTTTGGGTGTATAATCTGCAAAAGTAATGGATCAAAAAGACAGATAGATGAACACTTTGTTAAAGGGAGAATGGGAATGTTCTTTCATGTTTACACCATTGAAGTATTCTGCCTTCTGATTTTAAGAAGGTGCATCTGGACTGTTAAGCATTTCAGGCAAATATGCACTGTAAATAAAAGCTCCATTTTAACCGACACCTGTATGTTTTACCTTGTTTGTGATCTTAAAACTCCACTGGGGAAGAAAGTCTGCATGGTAAGTACACTTCCTTCACACAGCTGGGCTTTTTTTCTTTCTTCCTAGAGGTGAAAGATGTAGACAAATACAGTAATTCCCACAGGCACCCCATATAGTACTGCAATACTTCACATACTGCATGACATGCTTTACCTAAGTTCTTCTGGAAAAAACTTTTGTTCCATCACAGAAAACAAAAAGTCAGTCTGAACAGCCCTAGCACCTTCCCCATTCCAACCTGAGAAGCTGGGCAATGGACTCCATTCCCAACAGAATGGAGTTCAGAACAAAAGCAAATACTGGACCTGAGGGACTCCATGAGGGACATCAGGTTGAATTCCTACATTCTGATGGGAGAAAAGCAGTGATTCCCAGGTCTTCAGTGGGATTCAAAAAGTAATCACCAAAAAGCTGATTTTTAAGACACTCTCCAGTGGTGGATTACTTTACTTAAAAGACAACAAATGCCACCACCAAGCACATATGCCTGACTACCAACACTTTCAGAAACAGAAATCGCTGTTGACAGTCAAGCCTGTATCATTATTAAGACCTACAAAAAAGACCTAAGGATTCCTTAGGGAGAGTCCTTTCCTGAACAATTAAATCTCAATTAGCACTTCCTTCTGAATTTTAAAAGACTTACACAGAAGTGCTACAAATACCTATCAGCTCCCTGGTTACTCAACCAGAAATGTCAGAATAAACCTCTGCAGACTTAAGTTCTTCTTACTTAGAGAAGAAAAATATTCAAAAACCAACTTCAATTCTAGGATGCCTTATACTGTCAAAGACCAACAAGATCCAAAAATACGGATTCCCTGATGGCAGAAAATATGTAGACAGATGTTACAACAGATGGGTTATTATAAAAATTCCTTTTAAAAAGAAGGAAAAAAAGAATATAAGCTGCTCTCAAGCACAAACCTCATCTCGGTGTTCATCTCATCAAACGTAATTTCTACTTTATTTTCTTTTTGCCCTGAAAAGAAATTCAGGTCTCAGAGTATCTTTACTGTGGAATGCTTTTAAGCCTGCTGAAGTGAAATGGCAGAACATCTGTACTGCAGGAAAATAATTAAATGTGTAAACTGTCAGCATGTGGAACCGGTGGCTGGACTTCTCCTGATAGCATAAAGCCTGTGTTTAGATTTACTTCCATTTAATATTACAAAAGGTAGAGACGAATAAAACCAGCATGGATCTGCTCCATCCATCACTGACTTCTCCAGACATGCTAAGCAGCAAGGGGGAGAAGGGAATTTAAGTTGTCTTTTCTAACAGAAAATATGCAAAATGATATTAATGTTCAGGCAGAGGATCTCCCACAAAGTAAAAATTTTATTTTCCTATTCATCAGGCTCGTGTCAGGATTGGAGATTTGAATGACAAGAAGGGACACACAGCTGCTACTTGTTATTTTAATGAGGTTTGTGAAGTAAGCATAGACAAGAAGAATGAACCCCATCCTCAATACCACTCCTAAAAAAGGCTTATTTGTTCTCTTTTGTATGGAAATCCACTGAAATGTGTCTGGAGGGAGGTAGGAAAACCTCAGCTACTTTCACTAGTTAACTCTGGGATTTTGGTAGGCTTTGCAACAGTCATAAAAAGCAAAAAGAGCTTTTAATACCCAACTGTACAACTCCTTCAAGCTAAATTGTGTGTCTCAACAGTCATTCCATGTCTGTCTGTCTGCTACTGCATCTTCAGTGTTATGGGTCACTGCATCACCAAAAATCTTGGTATGCGAGGGGTGGAAGGATCTTCTGGGAGTGGAAGTTTTTTCTAGGTTCCCCCAACATCAGTGATGACACCTCTCAAACTGCTTTCCTCTCTGATTTTTAGTTTTTCTCTGTATTTACAAGTTTATTCTATCAAACTCAGCCTACTGCTGTGTGTGCACGCTATTTAACCTGAGGTTCTTTGGAGTATGAAGCTCAACAGCACCATGAGTATGTTTCTGCACAGCATATAAAAAAATATAAGTAAAACAAAGGAAAAAACCGTGCTGCTACTTAGGCTGCCAGTCAAGAGAAAACATGGAAGCCCTTGAACAATGATAAAATCCGTAATGTACTTTCTACAAAAAAAACCACTTCCTTTTGACAGAACTGGACTTCCAGGCTTGTCTGTACTTTGCATATTTAAAAATTAATATGAGCTTTCTGTGTAACTGGGATGTTTCTTATAAATGCTCCCTGTAAGAGGGAGTTTGTCCCAAAATACATTATTCACCAAATCACTCAAGGGAATTAGTTGTTCAGAGTCATCCATGCATCAGCAAACACAACACAGAGACGTCTTAATGCTCTTCGTGGATCTAACTCAATCACAATTTATTGATAAAGATACCAAGTATATAATTTGCATCCCATATACCAATAATGTATGAAAACTTTTCTACTAAAAAAAGAGAATGTCTGAAACAAGTCTTTAACTTACATAAAATAACTAATATGGTTACTATGTACTATTTAAATGAAACAGACATTTTGTTTTCAGGCACTCCAGTCCTTTCCTAAATTTCAGGTTAAAAATTAATTAAAGTTTCTATTTTTATACCTGCAGATAGATGTGCCAGCCAGTGATTCAACACAAATAGTGAGGAATATTTAATTAACTGAAGCTACAGGAGAAGTTTCAGGTAGGCAGACTGTAATTACTCAAACTAGAACTTACTCTTAAAATTAGGATTAATACCTGTAGCAAACAGCAGAGTTTTAAAGACAATAAATCAATGCAATCTGAACTTTACATCTTGTCTGAAAGATGGTACCTTCTCTATTTTGCTTCTTCCAGCAAATTAAGAGACCATTTGGGTCAATAGGTGTGTATGCATACAGATGTATACATATTCTGTGTACAGACATGCATGTTCTTACCTACTTCAGAATAAAGGATGACCACCTAACAAACCAGCTGGTACCACTTGTGATTTTCCCTAGAGTCTCGCTGAACTTTTAAATTATTGTGATTTTTTCTTATTTCTAACGAATTATGTTTGAAACCAAAAAAATCTACATAAAAACATACCTATCATTAATTTTCAATAAATACAATCTTCACCCATCTCAAGTTACACCTCCTACATTTGACATCAGTCTCTATATGCTTTCAAGCCTGAACAATACTATTTACTAGTTTGGGGTTCTTTTTATAAATCCCAATAACCCAAGATTCTTTCTTAAAATCTCACAGTCCTCTCTTGTATGTATCATTGACACCAAAGAAAACATACCCTTTAAGGCACATTCTGTGTGTCCCAAGATCCATTATATTTACCCTATACAGCCTTCCATACCTTCTTTCTTTAAGCAAATCACAAGAGCAAGTCCTCTGGTAGAAATCAACATGAATGTGCTGTGACACAATCCCAAGTATCTACTGTACAGGTGGGACAGCTTACCACTGAGACTTCTTCATAGCAGATAAAAGGAACTCTTGTCATTACTGGGACTGATACAGTATTTCAAGGAAAAATGCTCCAGAGAGGTTTGGGAATTATGCATGCCAGTTAAACAACAGAACATGAACTGCACCTTGTAAATTTGGGTGGTTTGGGGGTCCTATTAGGCAGGAGAGATCATGAAACTTAATTTGGTAGCTTCCTCTGCTTCTGCATTTTAGGCTAAAAGTTGGGAGAGCTACATTAATCTAACACGAAAACTGATCACATACATGCATTAAGACACTGGCTCCTGCCAAAACATTTAAAGTGCTCTATTCCAAGCAATGAGGATGAGCTGCAATCAACATCTCAGGAAAAAAATAACCCAAATAATGAGCCTAAAAATGACTTCCTTTTACTAAGAACTGTCATAAATTTTCTATTTTGTGATACTGTTTCTTGCTTGCACTAATGCAGTATTCAGAATAACTTGATTTTGGAGGTCGGCAAGTCTGCTGTTAAATGTTATACACTTATTAATTTGAATTTTTCAATACATTCATTAGTACATTTTTATTCCAATTGGTAATTTTCATTACACTCTCACAAGCAACAAAGTTTCTCAGCTTACAAATACTTGAAAATCACTTGAGCTGCAACATTTCTTTTGAGGTAGCCAAACTCTACTGAGCTAAGTACTGTTTTACTAAAGGCCCTGCAGGCAAGTCATAGTAAAGGGGTTCAGATGCTCAGCTGCTAAATAATTAGAAGGCAAAAGCCAAATGGAAATTAACTTCAGTTCAATCAGCCTTTATCATTCTGCAGTTTTACCTAGAAAGATGTCAGATGCTTATTAACCAGGGCTGCTCAGAACTGTTTTGATGAGGTAGTCAGAAATTGGGGAGGGTTAAGAAAGTAAACAGATGACTGTTAAGTAAAAAAAGTAAAACTTAATAAATGCTGCTAACATCACAGTTTTGGACATATGTCTTCTGGAATTAATGAGCATCAACACCATTTGATGTAGATGATGAAAATTAAATAAGTCAGACTGTCAACAGCAATAAGATAAAACCAAAAAATAGTTTCTTACAGCAGAACCATGTATGGGCACCCTATAAGCTTCAGCTTGTTAATAGCCTGGTTTTTTCAGTACCTGTAATAAAGACAGACAGGTAATTCATCTCTGATGAACCTGCAAAATTACTTTAATCAGTAAAAGCCAAGTGGATGAATAAAGCAAGCAGCTAGACAGCTGTAGAGAACCAAATCCTATTATAAGCTATTATTTTTACTGTTCCTGAGAGCTAAGAAATTGAAATATTATTACCAAAACCCACGTATAGCTACAAAAAGAAATGACAGAGCTATCTTAATGATTGTTTTAAATAAAAACTAACAGCCATAAATGGATAGACAATTGGTTCACATAACTGTGGAAGGAGATGATTATCAGATGTGGTTTGTTCTAAATGGGATGTAAAGGATCACTTTCAAACAATTCTTGTCTCACAATGCTACTAGAAAATCTTTCGTATTTCTTTCATATCCTGATGCAGAAAGCTACACAGGGTGCAACAAAGCTAAGAGACAGAAATGCTGAATACCTTTCTGGTAACTGAACACAGGTAACAAAACTGGTTAAGTAGAATTGTGAAAGAAGAGATAATAGGTATTTGTTAATTCACAGAATCCCAGACTGGTTTGGGTTGGAAGAGACCTTTTAAAGCTTCTCCAGTTCCACCCCTGACCCTGGGCAGGGCCACCTTCCACTAGACCAGTGTTGCTACAAGCTCCATCCAATTCGGGTTACTTTAGAACTACTTAATACCAAACAGCAGAATTTTTTTAATTTCATTTTTTCTTTCTCACAGATTTAGGGTGTGAACCATTTTCCATTAATGGCAAAATCTCACTATACCACATAGAACAGAATCTACCCTGTAATTCCCTCCAACTTTATTGGCAGTTGTATCTATAAAACAGGCATACAAGGCACTCAAGGCAAAACAGCAAAACACTAAGAGATTATCACAGTGAAGAGAAATGACACTGAGATTTTAAAGGTCAAGAACAGAGAATGGACTGGCGAAAATTAAGACAGAGGGGAAAAAAAAAAAAAAAAAACAAACCAACCCTAACGTGTTGTAGGTTATACTGATCAAGATTAGAAAGCGTAACAGTTTAAAGCCATTCCTCCTTGTCCTGTCCTTACAGGCCTTTGTCAAAAGCCCCTCTCCAGATTTCTTGTTGGCCCCTTTAGGCACTGGAGCTGCTCTAAGGTCTCCCCTTCAGGAGCCTTCTCTTCTCCAGGCTGACCCAGCCCAGCT
>JAVHNF010071653.1:10433-26017 GCA_034783455.1 Micropsitta finschii
GAGGTCCCTCTGGATCCCATCCCTTCCCTCCAGCGTATCAACCGAACCACACAGCTTGGTGTAATCGGCAAACTTGCTGAGGGCGCACTCAGACCCACTGTCCATGTCATCGACAAAGATGTTGAACAAGACCGGTCCCAACACTTGCTCTTCTGGCCTTTGAGGACAAAAAAACCCCATATTGGTCAGATTTGTAGTGGGGAATAACGTACCCAGAAAGGAAGTACGTGATGGTTTAAAGCTACTTCTAACTATCAGTAGGTCAGCCACTTCACAACTTTTTCATGCCTTGGACCTCATGTTCACACTCACTTATGGTGCCCCTTTGCTGCATGGG
Source organism: Micropsitta finschii (assembly GCA_034783455.1). Taxonomy (NCBI): domain Eukaryota; kingdom Metazoa; phylum Chordata; class Aves; order Psittaciformes; family Psittacidae; genus Micropsitta; species Micropsitta finschii. The sequence continues at coordinate 10,771 of JAVHNF010071653.1, forward strand.
CCCCAAAACCTCTTCCTTTTATCTTCCTGAGATGCAATCCAGGAGGAGCATGGAAAGACTCCACAAGCCTTGATGGTCAAAGCACTTGAGTAGCACCATCTCCTGAACTTCACTTGTTCATGCGTTCGTGTGAATCCAGGCTCTGGGATATGTCTGAGGAGCCTGGAATGAGCAGTGGATGCCAAACCTGGCACTGGGAAAGGCCTGATGCCGACTGAGGGATGACAGGCTTTGAAAGCAGGGAGAAGCAGCTCATGTTGGATGCGCACAGATGAGGGAATCCAAGGAGAGCTGCCTGGGGAGGAGGAGACATGATCAAAGAGATCCTCGCTCTGGATGAATATCAGCAGGGATGGGATGGTGTTTGTCAAGATCAGAGGAAAAGGAGTTCCCACACAAGAGTTTGGTGGTGCAGATGGGTTGGGAAGGGCAGGCTGCAGAGGCAGCATGCGTAAGGCAATGAGCCAGAACTGAACATCAATGCAGGGTATGATCTGAGTCTCCACTAGTTAACATACTGAAATCAAGCAGTTATTTTCCCCTTCAAAAGGGATCATGAATTATCAATCAGTGGCGTGGAAGCCTGCAGTAAGATTGCATGATAGTAGAAATCAACATCTGGCCTGCAAATCTGTGCATTCGCTGAAGGTCAGTGCTCTGCTTTAGTCCTCCCTGTATTTTTCCCTCATTTTCTTCTCACCAGGAGAAGGATCAGCCCCACAGCTGTCTAGTCCAGCTTTTTCCCAGTACACAACACAACTGACACTATTTTGGCAGCCTATCTGGGATCTTTCTTTCTTAGCAGTCATGTTCTCCTTCTTTTCTGGGCTTTCATATGTGTTTCAAATCTTCGCTGCAAAATGCAAGAAGTAAATAAAGAGACAATTTAGACGGGTGATGCATAGACCTAACGGAAGATGGAGAAGAGGAACAGTAACAAATAAACCTAAATAAAGAGTCAAACTCTTAATAAATGATGTCCGACCACCAGACGACTGTAGCAAAGCAGCCAACTGAGCTGCCATAGCCTGATGCTGATAGTCTAGATAAAGTACTAAAACAAAGCTGGACCAAAGAGAGGCTCTCAGCCATGGTACAACAGTTTGCTTTCTAGCCGAGGCAAAAATAACATGTAATCATTTAATACAATTCCTTCAAATAAACTTCATTTTGAGATAATGGCTTCCAGATGGATGAAGGTTTAGAAACAGCTCTGCCACATGAGAAGTTCCCACTGGGTAATGGAGAGGGTAAGAGTGATTTAGTCACTGGGTCTATACCAGTAAATGAAACATGCCCGATGCTGATCTCCAGCCCCAAGGCGAAGAAGCAAGGAAGGGCTTGTGTCCATGTTGCTGTTCCTTCTTGCTATCCAAACCCAGGTGGCTGCTTCCAAACTGCTTCTTTGGAGTCCCTGGCTTGTGCTACCTCCTGAGCAGTGCCTGGGGGTGTCCACGAAGCAGCCTGGTGGTCCAGACCTGAACGGTGCCAAAGCATCCTAAAAATTAAACCAGTTGGAGAAGGGAGCTCTCTCATGCCTGGGAATAATCCCAGGTGCTGTTTGATTTACCCATATGGACACAGCCTAATAGAAACCCTTTCTGCATCAACCAATACCCTCCTCGAAACTATTTTGGAAGCTCATCTAAAGCTTCAGGGCTGGATTATCATGGCCAGCTTTGAAAACATGGAAGCCCACATGAAAGATGAAGTCACGAACGGTCATACTCAAAGCCAAGGCAAGAACCTGTTCAAGATGTCCACACTAATAGCCTAGCACCTTTTTGGATGCAATACTAACCTCGAGCTCCTTGGAGCCAAAGCTGCTAGGCAGGCTGTCAGTGTTACACATGTATTTGATTGCTTTGTTGGGTTGGGGCCCTGTGGAATCAGGATGAGGAATGCGAAGGGAACAATGGCACTTTGCGCTCAGCGTGGAGGATTTGGAGTGTTATTAATTATTCTTCATTCTGCGGGTTAGCATGAAGAGACAGAGGGCTGAAACGCATCCAGGCAGAAATCAGCCACAGTTATTAGTGTCTCAAACCTTTGTCTTGTGGGCTTCAGCCTGGTTAAAACAACAGAAAGAAAGCAAAGGCAAAAGCTAGACGTGTTTCAGATGAAGGCCCCTAAAGTATATGGGATTTCAGATAAATGACCTGGGTTGGCTCCAGCACTAATTAGTTCCCTTTAAATCCTCAGATATTATTTTTCCCTTGTTTACAAGGGATTGTTAGTTTGTTTCTCTTGCCTCAGTTTTAGCCGTGCCTCCCACCATGACAATACCTCCATTGATCGCACAGCTGAAGCCTAAACGGTGCATGGAGACGGTTGGATTTCATCAAGGGCTTGTTTCTAGCTCACCCTGCTTGGTTTTTCACCCAGTGGGGTGGGAGGGGAGCCCTCAGCTTCCAGGACACCAGGCTCTTGGGCAGATCGACTGATGCGAAGCTGAGTGCCGGTTCCTAAGCTCCTCTCCTCTCAAGCAGTCCCTGCAATCCATGGGTGCCTACAAGGACTCCATGTTGTTAGGTCCTCTGCAGCTCATTTACCAGCCTGCTCTCAGCAGATGTAAGAGGTAGTTCTTGAAATGAAGGGTTATTGGTGGATTACACGCCTAACTGGTGTGATGACACATCGACACTCGATGTGACTCCCGATTCTGAGCCATGGATGCTCATCAGAAGATGATATTGCTGCAGAGATTTGCATGTAGTGCCCCATCCCTGGCAGTGTTCAAGTCCAGGGTGGACACAGGGGCTTGGAGTAAGCTGCTCCAGTGGAAGGGGTCCCTGCCTATGGCAGGGGTTGAGACTGGGTGAGCTTTAAGCTCCCTTCCAACACAAATCACGCTGGGATTTTGTGTCAGTGGAAAACAAGATAAAGGGGAAGAAAGGACAGGCTTTAGTTTAAAGGCCCTGCACAATCTAATAGACTGCAAAGTTACTGAATGCAACAGTCTTTGGCCAAGAATAAAGACCTGACTTCACTCAGTAGGAAATGGTGCTAGACCTGAAGTTACACTGTCTCCTTGCTCAGAATCATGAATGCCATGGGCTCCATAGGATGCTGATGCAAAGTATACAGGTGGTGTGCTGTGAGTGCCTATATCAAAGGATATAGGTGCAGGCACGTTAGGAACATGGCACCCACCGTGGCACCTACACCCTTTGCATCAACATCCTATGAGACTTCTAATGCAGCTCTAGACCAGAAGTTTGGTGGGCATGACAGCAAAGAAAAAGGAGGAAGTGTTTTTCTCACAGTCGGTGGCATTGCCTATTCCATGGCAGTGGGTGTCAGTCCAAAGGCAGCTGGAGGTTCCTGTATATCTGTAGGGAAACTGATGAAGCTTCTCCATAGCTCAATCTTCTCTCTGCCAGTTTTCAGGAGCAGCTCCACAGGTTGTAGGTCTGGAGCACCTAGCAAATATCTGCCGTGCACTCCTCAACTGAAGAGACAACAGAGGCTGGGACGGCTCATCTGGGTCGAGGTGGGAGCTGTGTTCCCAGTCTGGAGAAGCAGAACATCACCAAACATCCCACTCTGACCCCATGCTGTAATCCAGGACCACGCACAGATTGTCCTTTAAAAAACTTTAATCTCGACTGCAAGAACAGCCATGGGTGAGTCTCTGTTCCTGGTTAGACCTCAATGTGTTTCTCATCAATTCCTATTCCTGTAACATTTAACAACCATCTCATTAAACGTTAAACCCTGCGTGTTTTCATCTCGAATCCTTCGTGAGAGTATCAGCTCCATCGCTGCCAAGCTGGATGCCAGGTCTTAGGCAGGTGGGAGAAGCCACAAGCTTATTGTGCTGCCCTTGAACAATATATCCCAGCCACAGTGTGGAGGTCTTGCTCAATCAGCTCCACATGCCAAAATCTCCCCCAAGCTTCCTCCTTCACCCTCCATTGACACAGCAGATGCTTTTGGACACCTTCCCAGTTTCATCAGGTCAGTTCTCAGAAGGCTGGAAATCTCTGTTTCCCATATAGTCCCCCCCAGATATAAACACATATCATCTGTGTTGGAGCTGAGCAGTGGAAGTGTGCATGTCCTGTTACAGATTCGTGTTTACATTATTACTGGGAGCAGATTAGGGGGTTCCATCTCTTTATATCTATTTTAGCTTTCTTGGGTTTGCAACACTGAGTAAATACTGGGATTTGTTTTGAAATGGAGAACTGGCTTAGAAGGGCCTGAAACCTCCTCTACTCTCTGGATTTTGCTAGCTAAAGGTTATCTGCCTTCCACCCCAACATCTCTTCCATGGCCAACGTTTCTCTTTCATGTCCTTCTCCCCATCTAACATCTGCTATGTGTGTAATCCCATCCTACTCTGGCATAACAAGGACGAGCACTGAGGTTGATCACACCATGCTGCCACAAATGAACTGGATTGATCCTTTCCTATGTCATTAGAGACTTCACTGTCCCCTGAAGTAACAGCAAGCACATGAAAACAATGCTTAATGAATATACAACCAGCCCAGTGTACTTGCTCATCAAGACAAAGTCCCAAGAGCTGGCAGAAGAACTGAATGCTCTTGCTGGGTCAGCATGTGGGCCATGAATATTACTTTCCATTGAATGCACGCTTGCTGCTGCCAAGTCTGGGTCAACTCTACGGCACCGCTGAAACCAGACGAGTATCTGGATTTAAGTTCCAGTTGGAGGAGAGAGTCCTGCAGAGCTTCTTGTTTGCTTTGTTTTCCACCAGTGAAGCCCCAGCAGTGATCTTTTCCAGTTGGGAAAGGACTCAACTGATCCAGTTTGTGCAAGCACCTTTAAACCCAGGAACTGGTGCATCTCCTGCCTGCCGAGTCAAGCTTATTACAGAGTGAAATGTGTCGTGCTGTTGGAGGGGTGGTGGAAAGGGGAGAGTTAAACAGTGCAAGACTGCCGTGACCTTCAGAGAGCATGGAGGCAGGGAACGGGTGGCTTTGCCTTGTTTTGTTTTCATTGGAAAGGGTGAGAGTTGATATTGGTCTGGACCTTCACTGTGCTACTGAAAGGGTCAGAAAGTCACCGGCCAAATATCACTGGAGACCAGGGGGGGAAACCAAGGTGATGTCTTCTCAGATATCAACCAGTGTGTGAGATTTGTAGCCGAGTGATGGAGCCCAGAGGGAGGGCATGTGTGGTGGAGGCAGCATGGCCAGGTCATGCTCTGGGGCTGACTTTGATAGCTGTCAGCTAACCTCTGTCTTTAGGGAGCTCTAGCTCATGTTGCCAGCGGCAGGAGGTGAGAATAACCTGCAACCGAAGGTGGACAGTGACCCATAAACTGCATCTCCTGATACCTTGCTGCAGTTAGTCCCTTATCCCTTGAAAGGAGGCACCTCAACGGCAGCCCTGAAAACGGCAGGGTGGTTGGAACAAGGTGCTCTTGAGGTGCTCTCCAAGCCTAACTATTCTATGGTTCTAGGGTGTAATGATTCTAAAAGAACATAAACCATAAGAAACCAAACCAAAATCAAATGGAAGCATAAAATAAAATCTTGTTTCCACATGAAAGCTTTGTGATTTGTGTTCTTGAAAGTGGTTTTGGAGCTGAAAACCCCTGACATTGCAGAGAAAGCGGTGTCACTGTTCTTCAGCTCAGGGTGAGCGTGGGGATAGAATGGAATGGAACGGAACAGAATGAGACTGAACAGAATGAAAGGGACTACACTAGGCTAGGCTAGACTAGAATTGGTACAGGTTAGGCTATGTTAGGCTATGTTACACGTACAGTGTTGCATGAGAAACGATGCCCTAGTTCTAGGGCATCCAGCCAGGAGAGCAACTATTTGAAATTACTTGTCGATTATCTGTTAAATGTGTTATTCTGATACTGATAAGTGCTGTTTTAATTTGTGTTCTCAAACTGAAACAGTAATAGGGAGTTCTGTAATGGTTGACTGTGTAAGTTTGGGTACAAGTCTGACGATAGAAGAGAAGAAAAATGGGTCAGTTCCTGGTCTTGGGTTCGACTTTGTCTTTTGTTATGAATGCATGCCTGACTCTGCATGGCTTAGGTGAAGAACTCCTTTACCAGATTAAGGGATAAAACATTATTCAGTAGGACAGCTGCTCAGCTGCTATGCATTAGCATAGCTCTGTGGGAGTCGACAGACATATGAAGGATTAAGATCTGCTCAGGGCCTGGCCTATCATCATTTTAAACATCATTTCTTACATAAGCCTTAAAAACGGTTCTTTGACATAATGCCAGAGAAAATACTAGGTAACAGCACAACTCTTGCCAAACTTGCTGCCCATTAAGAAAATATCTTACCCTAAGGAATGAACTTTATAAGCTTATCCAAGCAGAATGATAAATAACACTGGGGAAGCTGACACTGTACCAGGGATGAGTGTTGTGGATACTTGTGTTCTACTAATTTTGCATTTGTCTGGCAAAAGGAATTGTGTTTTCTTCCACCGAGTTTGATATTGGCAGGGTTGCAAACTGGTATCGTTAACATTACTGTGATGTAGTCTGATCCATGTAACACAGATGGTTAGTAGCCATGAGCATGTGGCAGCTTAGACTGCTTACACTCTTCAAAAGGCCTTACTCTGTCCAGCCTCTCATCTTGGTATGTTCTGAAACTTCATTTTGGATAGGACATGAGCTTTTTGGGCCTATGAGACTCAACAGGCAAGTCTGAGTCTTCAGTTTCCACTTTCTTCCAGGTCACAGAAAACCCAAAAAGGTAGAGCTTGGGCAGTGACAGGAACATCTCCTGTACATATCATGGGAAACTAAATACATGCATATAGCAAGTTCCACACCATTTTTCACATGCAGTGAGTCAAGGAGCTTACAGATAGCACAGTTGGTCACCAAATGAATCCATGTAATACTAAAGTGTAGGGTTATCTCTTTTTTCCTTTCTGTGAGCTTGTTATTTCAAACTACCTTGTAGATATGTGTATATTTTTGAAATGCCATGAGAAAGATTTGTCAGCTTTTAGTGATTTACAGAGATACAGAAAGGAGCGTATTGCTACACTCAAGTGTTACTTGCCATTTGGACAGGTTTAGTGCATGACAAAATTAAGTTCTGATGCTTCTGCCAAGAGTTCAAGAATAATTAATTGAAGGATGTTGGTATTCGTATGTGTCTGTATACCTTGAATTCTGGCATGAGAACAGTCAAGCTCTCTTTCCAAATTTCATCTGTTAAAGTTAGATCTAGCAGAGGATCAATGCTGTGAAAAGACAGGTCTGATCCTGAAACCGAAGGTTTTAGTTAATGTGCTACATAATATACCATACTGTGTTTTGAAATACCAAATTTCCTTCTGGCTTAGTCTGAAAGCTGGTACATTATCCTCAGTTTTCATTTTCATAGAAAGCTAAATTTGTAAGGAATAAGTTTCAGGAAATAATGACTATGTATTAGAGACTGTACATCTTCCTAGAGATAGAGATAGATGCTTCATGTTAATTTAAGTGCATTTGTCAATTAAAGTATCATCTGTAGTGCTTGTACATCTGAGAAAAGAGTGGAAAAAAACTTTTCCTCTTCAGGCTAAATAATATTTCACCGGGAGTGTCAGAAACTCCCTGTAGCTTCACAGTTTTCCTCACTGTCCAGGATTTACTGACCCTGGTGAAAAGGTAGACACAGAAACCATGACAGAAACATGTCATGATAATAAATTAATATTAGACCAAGTTCTCTCTATCAAAATGGAGGTGAAGTAGTACAAAGGTGATGTGCAACAAAGATTAAGACATGGTAATGGACAATACAATAGAAACTAAAATGGAACAAATAATCAAATTGCTTTTTAAGTAGTCAAGACTAAGCTATAGAAACCAAAGCTTTCAAGTGCAGCTTGGACTTGATTTCTGAGGATCTTCTGTTTTGTTTTGTATCTCTCTTGCTGCTAAGACATGTTATTTGTATTCATCAGTGTCAAAATCTCTGTCAGTCTCTGCAGTGGTGAGGCTGTGCTCACTGCAAACTTGACAGTCAACTGCAGCTGCAAAGCTGGTGAAGTCCTAAGCTAAGCAGTAGTCTTGCAATGAAGCTATATGTGCTGTAAGGGAGTAGGTGCCCTCAAATGTACAGCCTTCCCTCTGCTTCTCCTCACAAAGCAAGAAGTGACTGGTACTTTCAGAGGCAAAATAAACATTTATTAAAGTTGCCTAAAAAAAAAGAGTAGAAATATACTGTAAAAAAATGAGTAATGGAAATGAATGAGCTCAGAGACCCAGCTTTTCTAGTATGTCATTTGCACAGTCTCATCTGTATGAAATTAAATGCCTGGCTTGCACTGCTTTTTTACTGCTCTTCTTAAAGATGTCAAATGGGAAAAATAAAGGGTGATTTTGAAATCTGTTCATCTTTAAATGTTTAGTAGGCTTCCACTCCCCCATGGTATGATTGAATGTGCAAATATAGCTAGGAAGGCGGTAAAGATTGTTATTCTATCTCTTAAAACTAAAGATGGAAAATGCAATAAGAGTTTTGCTAAAGTTTAAGCTTTTACACTGAGAAAATAAAAAGGACTGTTTGGTTTCAACCCACATGCAAACACTTTGAATTGGTTAGTTAATTTGAAACACTTAATATTGAATGGTATTTCCTAGTAATTCTCAGAGTGTTTGTGAGTGCACTCTTTCCTGTGAGCTTAACTCCCTGGAGGACTATACAGCCCAGGACATAATAAAGAATTCCCTTCTGAGCAATGTTGTGTTATACGTTCTGAGATGAGCATAATTATGGAGAGGGAATTTGATGAGGTGGCTTGCACTTCAACTCCTGTAAAGCATTGCAGTTTAACATACCTAAAATGAAATGTTGTGCATCAGCCCTGAACTGAACAGGAAGATTTCTTTTGCTCAGCACTTGTGAAATTAAACATGTCAGCATACTTGAACCAAAACTGTTAGAATTCACTGTGTGAAAACACTTGATATTCTAGATTTTGTCTAGGCAAAGAGCAAGTGTTGAAATACGTGTCTTCTCCTGGGCTGGATATTGGAAATATGGCAAATGTTAGGCTAGAAGGAAATTCTTGTTGGACATAGTCCAACAGAGTTATCCTACAAAGTGAGTAAAATGCCTGCTGCAACATGTCTGTGTTTTTACTTCTCACTGTTGTACAAGGCAAAGAAGAGAAGTGCTGTGTTTCTGTGGAAAAAGCATTGCTAGCTCTGGGCTCAAACACTGATGGAGCTAAATGCAGCACTTTTTCAAGCCCATATATGGAAGGGCAAAAGTCCAGTTTTCAGGATCAACAGTTAGGATGGTGCTGCTTATTCCCCTGCAATATACAGGACTTCCCTCAGACCTGTCCTTTGGAGCAGCCCCGAGAGGATAAAGTTGTTTCAGGAATGTTAAAAACTGAGTCTGCGTCAGAATTAAGGAATTGTCTCAAGGATATCAGATTCCTGGTAGCTACAGTCACTACATGATAGGAAGCTCATTTCAGTATGTTTTCTGCAACCATGTACTGCAATGAACATGCACTCAATCCAGGTCACTAATCACTGAAGCTAGCAGAGCTACCCCAATGACAGCTAAATATTAATGGAGTCTCAGGCACTGGAGCAATTGAGATATGCCAAGCAATTTCTTGTCTTTATGAACCGGCATAATTCTATTTTAAGATGTCAAGAAAAGTATCTTTGTTTAAATTGTCTTCAGGAATACCCCTATATGTTTTAGCAACCTGATTGGTGAACCATACAACCAAGAAGATGCGTTCTGATTTATACATGTTGAAAAGAAATTGCTATTAATTAAATGGTGTTTTTTACTGCAGACTTAGCTGGTTCCAATGTGTTAGTAAATGCCAGTTACTCCGGTCTCAAATGATGCAAGTGAGAGTAGGACTGAGTGTAGGACTGCTGATTTCAGTGAAGTTATGCTAATTTAGATAAGCTTAGTAATTTGGTTTTATATATTCCATAATCAGAGAAAAAGAATACAGATTTGTGGAGTTATTTTCTTTCATATTGTAATTGCTCTTTGCTGGATATATGAGTAATTGACTTATAAACCAGTCTGAATTAAATTAAATGTAATTACCAAGTGCTACCTTTGCATCTGCAGGTCAAAGATTGGTTTAATGAATTATTCTACTGTTTTTGCAGTGTAAGTCTACCAGATGCATCATCATTACTGAGCTTTGATGTTTATTCTTATACATGAACAAATTAATTTAAGAGCATTGTGTTGTAATTAGTGGGCTCTAAACCCCCATGTTCTCCACCAGAAGGTATGGTGTACATTGTTTGCTAGGAAAATTACTGAAACTCGCTATCACTGACTTTGGAAAAACTGCCCAAATCATCAGAAGGAATAATCCTGCTTTGGTGAATATCAAATTTGAATGCAATAGCTACTGCTTAATTGGGATAATGACTTTTTTTTTATTCTGTGAATGTAAAAATTCTGCAGCCAGAGTTTGAATCTTGGATACATGACGACGCAATTTTTTTAATGATCTGTAAAAACCCTGTAACTAAAAAAGATCAGACACCGTAAACCTCTGCAAAGCATCTTTTATATTTTTATTTTTATTATCTATATATTCAGCCATTCACTAAATCACTGGAAAGTTTCAGAATAATATTGATGCTATCATATTTAGTTTAAAATATGCTACAAGGCAGAACTGGCTTCATTTCACACGGGAAAAGTATTCCTTAGATTCCGAGAGTTTCCCTTAGATTCAGAGAGTTTAATATCAGGTCTTATTTACCCAAATATTCAACACCCATGGACCTTCTCCAAACTTCATCCCATTTATCTAGATTATAATTATCATTATTACAAGTTTAAACATTCAGTTCTAAGTCAAGTTTTAAAACAAAACTGGGAATAAATTGTATAAGTGTACTTACCTTTTTTTTTTCATTACTGGATTTTAGATATTCAAGCACTCAAAGTTGGATTTGTAAAGGTTTTTGCCCTATGTATGTTACCATGGTAGCTCATCATACTGTATGTTACCTAGCCTACCTTGTGAGCTGAGCTGCACTTGCAAGTCTTTACAGACCTTGTATGTACAAAACTACTTTTGTAGTACAAAAACTGTACTACATTTAAATTATAGTATCTTACCAAATCATAGCCTTTAAGCCAGAAAGCTTTGTAAAATTATATTGTTAAAAGCTGTAGCAAATTAAAGGTCGTATGACATTTATTTAATGGATGAGCTGTTCAGCAGAACCACTTTCCTTTGGGTAAACTGCCTGACCTGTATTAGTTTCACAGTTTCACTATAAATACGTTATTGGGCATAATACAGCACCAGGCAAAGCAAGTGTAAACCAAAGTTACATCAAAAAAGAACACTTAAACTAGAAAGTAGTCTTTGTATTAGAAGTTAATTTCATTTCCTTTGGCTAAATAGTAGTTTTGTGAATTGTGAAAGTTGCTCAGATGTTAGCACTAGACAGTAAATAATTTCCAGAGAATATACCAGGACAAGATAATTCCCAGATCTAAAATTTTGACACATTTTCTTAAAAGGGTTTTCTGTAGTAAAAGTTCACTGCAGTCTTGCTCATTTTAAAAGAGAATTTTTACAAAGCTAGTGTCATTTAGGTTTTAAAAATTGTGGAAGAGTGACAGAACTAAAACAGTATGTATTTGGCTACTTAATAACACACTGAAGACAGATTATGTTTTTTATTGAGTCTTCTACTCATTTTCCTGCTAATCTGGGATGTGTTTGCCACCTGATCGAGCTTCTATCACAAAGTGTTACGACAAAGCTTGCCAGAAACAAACAGCAAAAAGGAAGTGACCCTAAATGTATTATCTCCAGAATGCCAAAGGCATGCAAAGATACTGATATAAAGAAAGAAGCTTTGTACTGTTGCCCCTTGTTCTACTGGCAAGAATGAAGTGAAATAACTTTCACAGTTGTGTTATGTCAGAAACTCAAGCCAGATTTTGGAAACGTTTAGAAGGTACGTGATAGAATATAGCTTCAAATAAAAGTGGCCTATTCAGGGACTGTGATCACACAGATAGATACGATAAAATATGCTCCCTCTTTTTCCAGACAGTGAAATTACGTTTCACTGAATGACAGTCACTAATCACATCGGTGAGGAAGAACAACCTAGACCTATTTTAAAGTCAGGATAACTTGCTAACATTTCTTTCATATGCAAGTCCATGAAAACACATCAAAATGACTTTAGATTAAATAGATGCCAGTGCATTTCTTGAAGACTGTATAATGTCTGGGTTTAGTTGGTTTTTTTTTTCTGGCAAACACAAGATGAGAATCCACACTGGTATCACAAGCTGAAGGAAGCAGGTCTCCTTTGGAGGCAATCAGCTATATATTAGCTCATACTTGGACTGCTCTCTGCTAAAAGCCTTCATTTTGCAGTGGTTTAAGGGTAAGAGAGGGGTCACACAAAATGTAAACGATAACATGCATAGGTTTTGTAGGTATAGGTTTTTTTATATTGAATAATGTTTAGAAATAGGCTGTCCCAACTTACTTGCTACCTTTGGTTAAAAGATGTGAATAACTGTTTCCCCTTCTCTGGTTTGGGGGTTGGTTTGGTTGGTTGGTTGGTTTGTTGGTTGTTTTTTGGGGGGGTTTGGTTTTTTTGGTTTTGTCAGTGGTTTTTTTCATGCACATTTGAAATGCTGGTTTTATATATCATGGTTTAAAAGAAGGTCTCCAAAAAGCTTGTTTTCTGGGGATGCTGTATGATGGATCAAACTACCATTATAACAGCATCCTCTTCATAATGCTAGACTACACAAGGAGCTGTGTTGGATGACTCAGTAGGAGGTTTAATAATTTGTTTTTATCGAAGAAGTGGCTGAGATATAATCCACTAACCCATTGCTAAACGTCACTGTTGGATGCTGGATTTAAAAGGGTGTTAACTGGACTACAGTCCTGAGCACCCACTAGTAAGAAGTGTCTTGTCTTAATCTGGTGAAGTGTGCCCATTAATTTATCTGGCTTGTGTTTCAATCTCTGTGAGCAGAAATAATATTGCAACATTCCACAATTAGCTGCAAATATCCTTGGGATATTCATCATTCTTATGCAAGACCTTTTGCTTACCTTCTGCACATTAAAGGTTTGCACACATCTTATTTTCATCCTTTTCATCCCCCCTCACCTGGCACTTATACTCAGGAAAGTAGGGTCAAATATTTATGAAGATGCCCAGTGCTCTGGGTTACCTTTCCTGTGCATTCACAGACAATCTTTCACATGATGTCCATGAGAAAGTATAAGTACACACACACCCCCCCAAATCCAGACATATTTGATCAGACACAGATTACCAGCTGTGTTTTTTCTGATAGCAGACCCACAGTAAAAGACCAAGAGTGATGCATATCTCACAAAGACACATAAAGCTTGGGATACGAAACTTTTTAAGTCAGTAATTGAAACTTGAATAGATTATTGGAATAAAGCACTGGATGCATATTATTGAAGGACAGAAGCTTAAAAGAATTTTGTGTTATTAAGTGATAAGGAATGTATATAATATACCAAAATGTATTTGCTTATATGTATGTGATCCTAAGTTCAAGTCACTGGTCCTCCCCTTGTTTGAAGGACTGGAAAATTTTGTTGAGCAATGTCTCTGATATAGGGGAAGATGTGTATCAGACACAGCTTTAAAGAAATATGATTCTTCACAGAAACCAGACTTATTTCCTTACTCTTGCTTTAGCCATTGCTTTAATTCATATTTTTAATCTCTTCTACTTCTGTTTGATTTTTACAGTAATATTAGTATGAAAATAATTCCTTTCTCTATAGATTTGCAGTTGTTATAATGGAGGTGGGATCTGGAAAGACACCTGGAATGCAGGATGTACCTCCTGCCTCCTCTATGAATATGTTGGTGGTTTCCAAAGAGGATAAATAAGAAAAAAAGCAGCTACTTCCCCTTGCTGCTCATAGAGGCCAGCTGCCTCAGCCACTCTTTGCTGCAAATGGTTAATTTGAGTCAGCGACATGCTCTGCTAGATCTGGGTAGGATTTAGTAGCCTTATTTCTGTAGGGGAAAAAGATAGGTGACTCCAACTCTTCTGTGAGTGACAGGGTCTAGTAGAGGAGAGCTGTGGCTGAGCATTGATGTGCTTTGGTAATCCAAGAAAAGAATGGAAATGATGGTTTTGGGAAGTGACTTAGAGAAACTCTGTCAAGGCATGTCCCCAAGATCGGGAGAGCCCTGAGCTGAGAGGAACTTCTTGCCTCCTGCAGACTGTGGCTCTGCTGCTTCCCAGCTGGTTGATTTCAAATGGTGAGTGTGCCCACCCTTAGCTTATGGGTCTAAAAGCACAGCTTATGGGCCTAAAAGCACAGCTTATTTAATGCAGAAACAGTGCAAGCATATCTCATTGTACTTTATTCATTTTAGTTTTGAGCTGTGTTTAGCCTCTTTCACAGTTTATGTCTTTTCTGTTCAAAGCTGGAGGGGTTGGGAGAGAATCCAGCTGCTCCATGAAGAAGCTGTTGTATGACTGACAGTGTAAGCCACCCTGGGCTATGCTGGTAAGGAAAATGTCTGTCTGGTTCTCTCTGGTTATCCCGGCAGGCTGCTGGTTAAGATCTTTAAATGTTTACTTAGTTCTTTGCTTTCCTGTTAGAAAATGGTGAGGCAGTTTGTTTCTAGTGGCTTCCTGTATGTCTTCAGCTTCTGAGGTTACCTTTCCTTAAATTACTAAGTGCAAGATTTGTGGAAAATGATGAGGAAGAAGTCACGCCAACATAAGACTGAACCAGAACCTCAGGTCAAACAACTTGATGTTGGTGTTGAAGCTAAAAGGCCATAGCAAGGTTGTATTTTCAAAGTGATTCTGAAGAATTATACTTTTAAATCCTATTAAGAATTAGCAGCTCTGTTAAACATTTATCTTTCCATGGTATGTTGGAAATTGTAATGTCACAGGAAAGGAAGCTGTGTCCTTCCTGAAGGAAGGACAGGGCCAGTTGGGGGCCAGTGGGGCGAACAGGAAGAAGATGACCAGCACCATCATGGCAGAAATACTTTCCCCTAAAAGAAGGTTGCTGCTTCTGGAAAAGGAATATGGTGTCATGAGTCCCCAGGAAGAGGAGGAGCCCAGAAATGGCTGGGAAGAAAGGAGGGGATGATGGCAAGGGGGGGTGGTAACTGAAACTGTGGGAAAATGAGAGGAGGGGAATGACAGAGGGGTCCAACATGAATGGGGACCAAGTGGAGCACAAGAAATTAAGCTGGATGTTTGTGCAAAAGAAAACATTGGATGGT
>JAVHNF010071654.1:0-15749 GCA_034783455.1 Micropsitta finschii
GCTCTTGCAGGGGGGTTGGACTAGATGATCTTTTGAGGTCCCTTCCAACCCTTGGGATTCTGTGATTCTGTGATATTTATGTATATGATCTTACTGTCACTTATTTTTTTTTAAAGGAATCTGTCACATCATAGACGTGTATCAAAGATAAGGCCATATCCAGATTACTCTTCCTCTTCCTACATCGAAGATTCAATCCACCACACTGACAGCATAGTGAAGAACATTTCTTCTGAACATTCAATGTCCACGACACCACTGACTTCAGGGGAGAAGAACAGAAACTCCATTAACTATGAGCGGCAGAAAGCGCAAGCTCGCATCCCTAGTCCTGAGACAAGTGTTACCAGTTTGTCCACCAACACAACCACCACCAATACAACTTGCCTCACTCCTAGCACCGGCATGACCACCATATCTGAAATGCCTTATTCAGATGAAACAAACTTACATACCACAAATGTCATGCAGCCAGGTGGGCCCACCCCTGTTTGTCTGCAGCTAACAGAGGAGGACTTGGAGACAAATAAATTGGATCCAAAAGAAGTGGATAAGAACCTGAAAGAAAGCTCTGATGAGAATCTGATGGAACATTCGCTTAAGCAGTTTAGCGGGCCAGATCCACTCAGCAGCACTAGTTCCAGCTTGCTTTATCCACTGATAAAACTTGCAGTAGAGGTGACAGGACAACAGGACTTCACACAAGCTGGCAATGGTCAAGCATGTTTGATTCCAGATGTCCCATCTGCTCAGGTCTATCCTCTACCCAAGCAACAGAACCTTCCGAAGAGGCCTACAAGCCTTCCCCTGAACACCAAAAATTCAACAAAGGAGCCACGGTTAAAATTCGGTGGCAAGCACAAATCAAACTTGAAGCAAGTGGAAACAGGCGTTGCCAAGGTGAACACTATCAATGCTGCAGAACCTCATGTTGTGACAGTTACCATGAATGGAGTGGCTGGGAGAAGCCACGGCATAAACTCTCATGCTGGCACAACCCAGTACGCCAATGGCACGGTGCCATCTGGCCAGACCACCAGTTCGGTAGCACAAAGGGCCCAGGAAATGCTCCAGAACCAGTTCAGTGGAGAGGATAGTCGGCTGAATATTAATTCAAGCCCGGATGAGCATGAACCCTTGTTGAGGCGGGAGCAGCAAGTTGGCCATGACGAAGGTGTTCTGGACCGCCTAGTAGACAGGAGAGAGCGACCACTGGATACTGGCAGAACAAATGCCAACAACAACAACAGTAACCCGTGTCCAGTGCAAGACGCAGCTACAGTCAATGTCCAGAATGTAGTGAGAAATCCTGGGCAGACCCAGACTAGAAGAGCACAGAGGCCTAATTCGCTGGACCTATCAGCCACAAATAGTTTGGATAGCAGTAGTATGCAGTGTAAGTGCCTGCAGGACAGTTTCCCTGACACTTTTTTACCTAATAGCTACATCTGTCTGGTTGAATAGAAAACACTTCTGCCTCTGCTGTCCCTCCTCAAAGCATACTCACTAAATCCCATAAAAATTTAATTTCTATCAGCACAATTTTCATCTGCGTGACAAAGTCGTGTTTCCATCAACTCCAGCACATGTTAGGTCACTATCTTCCTTCCACATGCATGAAATAAATCTGTCTCTTTATAACCTGTCTACTCTGACTGGGAAGGGAGTAATTTCTGACTTTCATTATTCCTTGCAAGGCACCTACCTTGGCAGCTGCAAAGTATATTGAAAAGGCTTCCTATTTCTTCCTTCAGGGGCACATTAGATCTCTTTTCCTTATTTCTCCTTATTCTTTTAAGAGTAGCTGGCTCTAAGGTACATTGATTAAAATAGTTTATTATAGTAACTACTTACATGCTTCATTACTTTTAAAGCAACTGATTTGACTGTATTAGCCTAGCCTAGACAGAGGGGCAGGCATTCTCTGCTTGGCTCCAACACTTTTATCAATCCTTCATTCGTTCACCATGTACATATTAAAAATTAATCAAAGTAGTTAGAATTGATTTGAACAGACTCCTTCAGAATAACTGCCTTAAGAGTTTTATGGCCAAAGATCTAAGTGTTTACAATGGGGCCCTCCTTTTTACAGTAAGAATGTAACCATGTAGTTCTAGTTTCATTAGGTGCATCCTCCGAATTTGACTTTGGCCTTGTTGGAGCTGTTGGAAAGGCTTCCTAGTGTGCATTTTTAAGTGAATTTATTCCCAGAATGCCCTGCAGACTTGCAAACCTCTGACTGTGTTTAGGCAGATGCTGTGATAGTACTGAGATAACCTGGGAGGCAAGGCAAGTTCAAAAAGAAAAGGTTTAGAAGGAAGCTAGAACAAACCTTTCAAGAAACGTAGTTGGATATTCAGCAGTGAAATGTTTAAGCCTTCCTTTTAAGTAGGAAACCTTAATTTTTGTCTTAACATGGTGAATTGACATCTGATTGAGGTAAAGAAAACACATTACTGCAGTAACTTTCTTTGATTGAAGGTTATATGAAGAAAAAGGGGGTTTAACAATCAGATTTTTACTGCTAAAATTTTTACCATGATTGAAGTTAAGTTTTGCAACCCAGCATACCAAATCCTGACATAATTTTAACAGAGAATGGACCATGTTGTCTTCAGGTAAAATGCTTTGCCAGGTGAAGTAGGCTATGCGGAGCTATGGTTTGGTTATACTATTAAAAGTTTAGTCTTTGCCGTCCTGTCGTAGCGACATTTTTTTGTACCTCCCATTACAGGTAATATAAGATACAATGATTGCAAAAGCCCCTCAAATGTCAAATGCTGATTCTGCTGTTTGATGCCAGTGTGCAGTCCAGGTAACGCAAATTACTTCAGTGAAGTAATTTCTGACAGAGAACAGAATCTGACCCCTTGTTTCAGTGGCAGCTGCTGTAGATGATGTACATGTCATGCCTCTGCCACCCGGTTGCTTTTGTGCGATAAGATTTTGTTCTGTTGTTCTATTCTGCATGAGTTACAACCCTGAACTCTCCAGTCGGATCTTCCTTGTAATGCTGTTTTTTACTCTGTTTTTGTTTTCTGTTTGGGTTTCCTTTTATTTCTGTCTCTTCCCCTCAGTAGGTGACTCCTCGCAGGACGGCAAATCGGGCTCAGGAGAAAAGATCAAGAAGCGTGTGAAAACCCCATACTCCCTGAAGCGGTGGCGTCCTTCCACGTGGGTCATCTCCACCGAGCCGCTGCACTGCGAGGTCAACAACAACGGCAGCGACCAGGCTGCCCACTCCAAATCCATCACTGCCGTTTACCTTGCAGAAGGAGGCACTGCCACCACAATGGTATCTAAGGACGCAGGGGTGAACTGCCTGTGAAATACTTCAAAAGCCGGCAAATGACCTTTTTTTTGCATTATTTGAAACAACCACGCAGAAGACATTTTAATAAACTGCTTTCTCCTCCTGTCAGCAGCCCCCTCCCAAGGACTCGCTTTAAATAGATTTCAGCTATGCAGAAAATTTTTAGCTTATGCTTCCATATATATATTATTTTTTTTTTTTTTTGGTTCTTGTTTTTATTTTTTTTTTTAATATTTTTTGCACTTTTGATTTCGCCTTGCTCCAGTTCAGTCTGTCTGTCCCGACCACGGAATATATGTATGTGTGTGTGTATCAAATGTGGTCGCAAAATATTTTTTTAAGAGAAAAAGTAACAAGAGAAAGTATCGCTGATAATCAGTTTGGACCAGGTTCTTACGGTCACGGAGATCCTAAGCAGACTATAAGACAGGTTTGACTGCAGTGGTGTCTTGTTTAACCATGTTTTGATTTCTGTGCACAAGCTAGTCTGTATATTTCTATGTTACAAAGTGTATTCTCTTTTGAACCCCCTGTTTTTCTTGTGTCATGTTGAAATGTGCAATAGTCTATAGTTCACAGTAGGTTTTACTGAAGAGTGTGTTTCTAAAACTGCCACATGTTCCCCTTTTTGTATTAGTTAATTTTTCCCTGACAGTTGAGCAGTCGGCCGGTCGTGACAGTGAACTTTGCACACCGAAGCCAGCCTGAAGCAGCTGGCTCTATCACATTGTGCTCTGAGGTGACAATGCATGAATTTTCCCCAAATTAAAAGGGCTTTTAAAAAGAAACAAAAGAAGAAAAATCTGAGCTCAGCAGCATTCCTTCAATCCTTGCAGGTCAAAATGTGTTCCCTTTATAGTAGTAGGTGCCAGCCCTTGAAGTTCTGAATAACAAAATCTTGACTGAATGTAAGGAAACTGTCAGCCATCTTTTCCATTTTATCTTGTGTGCAGTTTCAGCCCCTGTATTTATGTAAACCCTGATTTAGATCACTGATGTGTACATTGAAAAATACATCGATTGCATTTGGAAATCTCAGTAACTGCCATACTGAAAAGCTCTAGTGAAGGCAGGTTGCGAGCAGATGAGGTATTTTGTTTACAAAGAGGAAAAACCATGAATCATATTTGGCACAAAAGAATTCTGTGGTGAGTCACAAATCTTTCCTCATTTACCTCCTTACAGACAGTCTGAGGTAAAATCAGCCCCATTACTTACGCAGGTAGGTGCAGCCTAATTGACTGTTGTTGCTGAGTTGAGTTAAACTTGTCCTCCCTTCCAAGTTCTTAGAACCCCCAATTCATCTTCTTAAAATGTATTGCACGCTTTTAGAACTCATGGTTCTGAGCATTTACAAGGGAGGGTTGGTGTTTCTTCCCTCTGCTTAGACCCTTCTTTCAGCTGTATGCACATCGATTTTTAGGTGTCAGTGAACATGAATGTAAAACCTATTGAGGTAAATTGTTTTTCCACCATCTCAAGTAAATCTTACCCCTTTTTCAGCATGATTATTTTTACTCTCTTCTGAAGGAAATTTAATTTCCTCATTGGTCAGGACTTCCTTCCACCTGAGAAATATTCTTTCTGATGGAGAACATTTCAGTCAGAACTACTTGGATCAAAAAGACCTAACACATGTCAGTCTTTGGTACTGAGTGAAGTTTTACCACTTGAGCCGAAAACCGATGCTGTTCAAAGAAAGAAAATCTATTCAGTCGGCCTGCCAAAGTCCTGTGGCAGGATACTGGCAGCAAACAATTGCCTCCCCCCAGCCTGTCTCCTTTCAGCTGACTGAAACAGATGCTCTGTGCTTTCAAGCTCATTTGTTTCCTTGCTGTTACATTATTTTTTCCCCGGAGGTAAACTTTGCCAACCTTGTTCTTCTGTATCTGATGATACAACAAGCATAATATATGCCTTGATATGTCTGATTCTTGCTGTTTCCCAAGGTCCTTTGTTTATGCTCGATTGCTATGATTTTCTCTTGTAATGTTTCTTAGATGCTCCTAGATATCTCCAAGAGATAACTATAAATCCTGACTTCGATTAAGTGTAGCTGTAGAAATACAAGCCGTGAGACGCATTACAGGCTCCCTATGCTCCTGAAGCACTAGTTCAAGTAGTACTTTTCGTCTCCGAGGCATAATTCTGTTATCCATCTGTATAAATACACAGTCCTATCTCCCCTCTTCAAAAATCCAGCCTTTCTCTGGTTTTACTTTTAATTCATTCCCTGGCTCCCCATCTGCTGCAATCTCGCATCCCAGATGTTGAAAACCTGCCAGTTGCTCAGCTGGGCTTCAAGACCTGAATCACAATTTTTGGCATTCTGTTCAGAATGCTGGCCGTGGTTTTCTTCTCTTTGGCCTTCTTTAGGTCTCCGGTTGAAGTACGGCATGTTGTTTTGTGATGATCGTTTCATCATGCATATTGAAGATTCTTCACTCCTTTCCCAAAGAGTTTTTGCTTTGCCTTGCATGTATCATCCATCAGCATTTCAGAATGTGGGCTGAGAAGCGTATTTAGTACACTTAGCTAATTTGCAACACTCTGAGGGAGAAAAGTGATTTTCTCTTCATTTTGCTAAGACAGATCTGAACCAGTCTTCTTCTAGCCTTCCTTTTCAGGCCCATCCTTTGTAAGAAATCCAACTTTATGCTCAATGCAATCAAAATGATTTTAATACCAGATGAAGATGCTCTGCAGTTTTCCCTTAAACACTCTTAAAGCAAACATAATAGATTTTATTCCTTTATCTATTTCTGTCACTTGCTGGAGGGTCTCTGGGATGAAATATAATTAGTAGAAAGTATTTACTTTGTAATCTACCATGGATAAATATAATCTGTAACATGATAGAAATATGTATTTTATCACAAAATACCAAACTGAGAAAAACTACTTTTAAAGGTCAGTCAAAACAAGCTCTTAAGTAGGTACCAAAATACTGCGATTCTGAATGCCTAGACGAGATCAGATTGGCAGTTTGGCTTTAATGCTTAATAAAGTAATGCCCTTTTTTTGTGCTCACAGCACATAATCCACAGATACTTTCTCTGTAAATTAAATGCTATTTGAATTGTATCCCATGCCATGAAGAATCATCCTTAACCGAACAAAATACGTGTAAGAGAGACTTCTACAGACCAGACACATGACAAGTTGATAAATGTAATCAGGGGAGGTAAATATGTTTTATTTCTTTGTGAGTTTGGGTTTTTTTGTTTTGTTTTGTTTTTAAGAGAAAAGGATAATGATGAAAGTTGATAATTTTCTATCAATTTCTCATGTATATTGCAGACAAGATAAATATAGCAAAATGAAAATAGAACGATAGTGTAAATACCTATGAATTGTGCCACTGTCAAATAGGCAACAGTAGAATATTTGCTATGGTAATTTATAATGTATAATTCAAGTAAAATGTTAGAGCAAACATTTGTGATGTTTGTATATATAAGCCAAAACCTTACTGGTTTTAGGAAACGATGTGCTAGTAGAAGCCAGAAGAGTTATTAGGTAAATGCATTGTCTTTTTTTCTGTTTCCTATAGTAGAGATCCTCATCAACCTAACATGGTTTCTAGAATGTGAATTCTAACCATTTGAACAGACATGCCTCATAGTCAGATTTCTTTTCTTCTAAAATTGATGTTTGCAAGTCAGACTGTCTGTCACACTTTCCCTGAATTCCCTTATAATGCTCCACAGCTTCATGTGCTGGGCAATTCCACGATTAAATTGCACAGCTAAAAGTAAAGGAGTTCCAAATTTAAAAACCAGTTGATATTGTCATCTTTAGCATATTCTCAGAAACAAAGAACTTTTCTGGTTTGCTTTTTTACTGCTCTTCTTTCATCTTGTTTCTATATAAAATCACCTCGTTTTCAGATGCAACACAGTTTCATTATTTTCAATGCCCCAGGGACAAAAAAAACCCCAAACTAAACAACAAAACCCCCCACCTTATAAATGCATTTAGAAAGTATGCATCTTCCCACCTGTCAACTCTCTCTAAAAGAAATCTTTAATCTTACCTGCCTCGGAAAGAAGAATAAGGAAGTTCTGTATTTGTATGGAATAGATTATCGGGCCAAATTTAGTAATAATGAATTGTTACTTAAAAAACTATACGTATACATTGTATATGCCATAGTTTCAGTGTTCAGTGCATTCTGCTCTAATATTCCTTTTTTATGTGTTAAAAATAATAGTCTGCTAATATGACATTGCTACATCTGTGTTCAGATTTCAGGAAAGTATTCAGAAGTTCATGGAAATTACAGGTTATGGAAAGTTCGGGCCTAATTAGGGAGAATTTAAAAATTGACATATTTAGTCGATACAGGAGAAATTAGTTACGCTGCAGTTTTTACTTGTATAAAAATGATGGCAGTTCCCATGGCGGAAGCAGGCTCGTTTTAAGTCATAAAAGCTATAACTGCTGAGCACAGTAGCCTACACATGACCTGATGTCTAATTGGAAAACTGGGGGCATCTTATCAAAGAAAACTGAAACAGGCCTGATTAACCTATGACAGTTGGATCATAGAGACTGGACAACTTTGTATTCTGCATAAATCTGAATTACTTGAATTTTTCTCTGTGGCCTCCCACTATCCATATTAACAGGTAAATTTATTGACCTCCTTGTTTAAGTGTTCTTACTCCATTTTGTTCGCCTTTCTCCAGTGAAAAAGCTACACATACTGCACTTGCAACCAAATACGTATTTTTAATGTAAACTCTGGATGTATTTAGATACATATGTATGCTGTGCATAAATTCCAGGATCAAATTCTGAGTTACAGCATCAGATGGCAGCATTGAGAACAAGTATAATGTTCTTTTTCATGTGCCATTTTTTAATTGCCATTAGTGCATCAGAGTAAAATTGGGCTCAGGCTGTGACATACAGCCCAGTGGTGCAAGATTTCCCGTGACAGACTCGTCATTGATGATTTAGGTGGAATTGATTTATGAGAGAGAGATGGGAATGCACGTGACAAACTCGATCTGAAGCTGTGTAAATTTAAGGTACCTCTCTTAGAGATCAAAGGGTAACCCAAAATTCTTAATACACGCTCATTTTTGCGAGTATTTTTAATGTAGTAGTGATAGTTATGTATGGTTGCCATTTAAACATAGTATTTTAGTCCAGTAAACCCAATTGCATTTTAGGCTTCTATATTGTCATATAAAACTGTAGCTGTAGAAACACATCACTTTTTTGATATCCCCCCCGCCCCCAGTAGGTTCAGTTTGGATGTGAAGTAGTAACAGGTCGGATTTCTCATTTTGAGGTTTCTTCTGTACTGACTAAAATGGTAGCAGAGCTTCTGCTTCTGCAGAGGGCACATTCAGGCACTCCAGTGAATCACAATGGGAGTTACGTTTGGCACAAGTGTAGCTGAGGAAATCAACATCTAGGCGCCTGGCGCTCGAGCCGAGCACTGTTGAAATCAAAGAGGAGGCTGCCATTGATCGTGAGCAAAGGAGAGATGGGTTCTGCTGGCAGCGGTTTTAAGAATATCTTGTGAGGATGAGCCATGGGAAAGCTGAAGTGGAATGTGGGACCACAGGGGTGATGTTTTGAGGGGAGCGAGCTGGTGCTGAGCTCAGGCTGGGTCAGTACCGGTGTGGCTGTGGTTCTTGTCAAGAAGGGGAGCTGCACCAGTGGGAGTGGAAGGTTTCAAGATAAATCCTTATCTACACCAAAGCCCTTTAATATTGATCCGGGCTTCATGCAGGTCTGATTCGGTGACTGCTGCAGTTCGTTACTAGTCTGAACTACTTTTTATGGCCATTCCTATTTATTTCACTGTGGTTTAATATACATATGTGCATAATAAGCAGGAACTAGTGAGAGTTACATTCACTTACAATGTAATTGTCAGATATTTTAAAAAGCCTATTGATGAGAAATAGTGTAAATCTGCAAGTCATTCAGTTGGTTAACTTCAGTGCAAAAATCATGTTTCAACAGATGCAGTAACTCACAGTAAGGAAGGACTTCTTGCACGTTCTTGCAGGCTTCTGCAGGTAGAGTACAAGAGCATACAGCCATCAGGGGCATAGTATCTTGCCTGATGACTATTTTAAACCAGAAATAATTAGCCTTTATAACTTCCTTGTTCCAAGGTCTCCCAAAAGTAGCCCAATTTTTGTAGCCCATTCACTTGTTTTTAAGACAGAGCGGAAATGTGAGGTTTATTTGTAGAGCACTTGATTCACTTTTTATGTGCTTCAGAACTGTATCATGAAGTATCACACTTCAGTCTTGTTTATTCCAAAGGAAAGAACAGAGTTCATGTTTCTGTAAAACATCACAAGGACAAAGAAACAGAGACAAGTCCAACTTAGAGCTGACTTTCCTTTGTCACTTCTGTATTTCCTGACTGGTGACTCTTCTCTCTCCGTCACACTGTTGAAACGTATTTAAAACAGTTTGTATGTAATGTTCCTTGTCTGTTTTTTGTCTCTAGGGGAAAGTGTGCTCTATTCACATTTATATAAGCTGGAATCATCTTTTACAGTTGCTGTCGATTATTTTCCCCCCAAACACAGTATAAGAGGAAAATGAACATGGCAAAGACTGATTTCTAGGGTTTGGTCTTCTGTAAAAGCTGAAATAAGGAGATGCAAACCGGCCATTTTCCTTGTGAAAGACTGTAAAGAAAGCATTACTTTCTGAGCGAGCTTTTCTGGGGAAGAGGGGGAGAAACCCTAGAATACGGAGTCTCATCAGAACCCTTTTGTTAACGGGTATTTTTGGTTTTCTCTCAAATGGCTGAGAAAATATCATGTATGAATTTATAAATAATTGCTTTCAGTTATTTCTTTTGTATAAGCTGCCCAATCCCCTTGCTATGCTGTATAAGTTGTGTTTCATGGAACAGTGTGAGTATGAAATAAAAAAGCTAATTTTGGGGTTTTAAATCATCTGTGGATGCCACTATGAAAGCTGACATTGTTAAAGCCACTACAGAGTTTTCTATGAATACTTGTAAGAATTGCTTTGTTATATATAAACCTAAATAAAGAGATTGTATTGATACAGAGACATTGGATAAGAACATTTAAAAGGCTATTCTTTAGGTCTAAAAGAAAAGGCTTGCTGTAAAATGGTGCATTATTCCATTTATTAAAGATCATATTAATGACAAAAAGCACGTTCTTTTGTGGGTTTTTCATGGTATTATCTGTTATAGAAATGCTGCCAGGAAGGGGAGGAAAGCCCCTGTTGCAGCTGCGTTTTGTTGGTTAAGGATAAGGAACTGCTTCATTACCAAGGGCTGAATAGGACTTTGGGACACCTTTGGCATGTGACAGATCACACACTGCTTTGTTGTCAGAAAATAGTGTGAAATAATTAGGGCTTTTTGCCACATTAATGCAGTGCCTCTGACTGCTTTTTACCCATTTTCACCAGTCAGCCAGTTAAGATGCTTGTTACTGGCACCTAAATACAGCGTGGTAGGTGTTTCAAAGCAATAGGCCGTCCATGGCCTCTTGTCATACATTGTCTGTCTGCTAAGTGTTTAAATGCAGAAAAACAAAAGGAAGAAGAAAACTAAGACAGAAAACAGGAGGAAAGGGCATTAAATTAAACACTTTTTCACTTCTGGTTGGGCTGTGCTTGGATTTATGGCAACCTGGCATGTGGAAGGACACAGCAGGCAACAACCTTTGCAGGTGGGAGGAGGACTAAAATAGCAACCCCTATCCTTCCCACACAAACTATTGCAGGCTTTTCCTCCCCGTGAGGAGACAACATCACAGCGTTCTTACAAGCAGGAGCTTCCTCAGCCCAGAGCTGCTGTCCCATCCAACACAACTAGAAGAGATGGAGCCCACCTGCAAATTTCCCCCACTGACCCAGGAGCTTGCTTGCAGTGCCCTCCCGAAGGTAAGGTGCTGGGAACAGACGGGCCTTTTCTCCACTGCAGCCTCTTCTGTTTCGCTTCCTGGTGTTTTCCAATGAGGAGCTCTTCCTCTAGTCTTCCTTCTTCCAGTCATGCCTGTGGTCTTCTTCCAGGTGAGTCATTAACTGGAATCACCCCCATACAAATGGTAGCTATGCTGTACCTGTACACAGGTGATGCTCTTCATTTGATCCCATCTTTCTCATCTTCTGTGTGACCATTGGTGAGGGAGTTAGCACTGCATGGCCTGATTGGCGCTAAGGTAGGCAGCAGGATGCTGAGGCTTTTGGGCATGGATGCTTATCTATGTGAAGAACAGAGGGAAATGAACACAAAATGGCCCTGGGAACTGTCAGCCCCACTCACTAAGTTACCTTCCCTTTCTAAACAGCACCAAGCACTGTACTGTGGGACCCCACAGGTTCTAGCACTTTCCATTATGCACAGATTGCTTGGACACATCCTGCACCTCAGTTGCTTCACAGTTTGTATCTCCTCCTTACTTAATTCCTGTTAATTTATTTTCTCTGTCCACACTGATGATTTTTGCAAGCAAGTAAGAAAGCGGTGCAAGTGTTAGACCTCTGTGGCCAAAGAACTACCTCCAAAATGTAAAGAAAGAAGGGAGACAGAATGTGGATCTTCATTTGTTGCTGTCATTAATAAGGAGGAAGCAACAAACTGGGGCAGATAGTGTCTGGTCGAGTATCTGCCTGTATGGTGAATCACCTCAGCCCCATGAATGCATCTAGCTACAGGGAAGGAAGACAACAAGCCTCCCTAACCCTGTGAGCAGGAAGCAGACTCCATGCTCCAGGATGGATCTGCAGCTACTTCGGGGGTTTCTGGATTGGAGCTCCGGACAGTTACCAACAAGGAGCAGGTCCCTCCCTGACAGAGCGCTCTGTGCTGGCGTGCAGCACCTTGCTGTTGGCTAAAGATGGCTGAGCAACACCAGCTCACAGGAAAGAGACACCGGGTAGCCAGGTCCGATTACCTACACGTGGGGCTTTAAGGACGGGCCTACAAAGCTCTTTGTATTCAGAGACCCCAGTGATCCCAGTGGGAGCCAGAGACCTTTGAAGTCCTCCCAGGAGCATCTCCAAGGAAGTCAGATTTCCCACGAGGTTGTAGCCAGGGACACCAGGAGCGCTGGGAGCCACGGGAAGCTCTCGTTTCCCTGCGGCACAACAGGCCCGTTCATTTCCTGCTGCCCTGCCCTGTGCAGCGGCTCTGCCTCCGGAGCAGGGGAAACGGTGGTGGCAGCGCTGCAGCAGGCCAGGGAGGGGATGCTGACCCGATGAACACAGGAGCAACAGGAGCTGTGCCCATTATTCCACCTTCACTAGCGCCCGGGATGGAGGGGCTGCTGCTGCCAATGATGCTGAGAAGGAACTGGGGGGCAGCCCTGACTAAAGAGGTAAATGTGTCTCGCACCCAGCAATACCTCTCTGCCACCAGCAAGAGCGGCCAAGTCCTGCCCTACCCAGCAGATGTGGCTGAGCTGTGTCCTCAGGGCACCTGGGAAGCCTTGGCTCAGCTCTGCAATAACACAGTGTTACTGGTGAGCTTTACTGATGTACTTTGTACCAGGTGCGTGAGCTACTCAGGCGTAAGAAACGGTCTCCTCGTAGGTTTCCCTGTGTGACCTCATATTCTCACCTCGGCCAGCTCTCTCCTGCAGAAATAACAGCCACTTGTATGCGGCTTTCGCTTTGCTAATGGGAAATGAAAGTAAAACAACAATAATTATATTCCTCTTTGTTCCAGAGCAGCGATGCAGCTGCAGAACGCGCTCTGTGGAACGCAGCCACGTCAGTCTTCCATTTGTTTCCATTCAGGGCTTTTTCCCCCATTTACTTCTTGCTAATTCTGATGTTATGGAAATTCTCCACGTGCAGGAGATTATAGACATCTGCTCACTGCCATGACCCAAAGCACATTCTGTTGGGTAAGGAGGTTAATTTTCCACAGACAGGAAAGCTCAGCTATACCGAAACGTTTCAATCTGTATAAATTCATCTCTTCGTGTTAGTCTGAAAGGTTGTAATTGTCCATCCAACAGGGAGCAGAAGGGGTTTGATTCCTAGAATTTAAATGGCACACTCGGGTCTTCCGCTTTTATGCCAGGGGATCCTCTTCTTTCAGCTGCCAGTACCACAGGAGAGGTCTGTGGGAAATCCACAAGTGCTGATCTGAGCTGAAGCCGTGCTGTGGGGATCACTCATGCCCCTTTTACAAAGACAGCAAATAATGGTGCCTGAGGGCAGCTGGGCCGTGCAAGATGATGTAAGGAGAGCACGCTGGTATTTACTATGCGGCATCTGAGCAAATGGCATTTCTAGATGGGGCTTGCATGGGCACTGGGAAAATGGTAAGGATGCAAATACTGAGGAAGGTTGGAAACGCGTGAACCAGGCGCATTTCGATTCCTGATGGGAAGGACAGGAGTTTCCCAAGGCCTCCTGTCACGCCGCAAGCACCTGTTGAGAATGAGGATGTACACCCGTTATAGAGCAGGCATGGTTTGGGTATGAGGGGCTGAGTCTCAAATGCATGAAGTGGATTTGAGGGAAGGAAAAAGATCATGGAGGAAGGAAGGGCAGGGATATATGTTTCAGGCATCAGCAACACAGTAGGACTCAGTACTTGTCTTTGGCCTGATTTCTTTGTTGTTTCTGTAGGGCACTGTGATAAAGAGGGTACAGAGGTGGTACAGCTCATTTTACTGCTGCCGCTGCTTGCATCAGGCCTGCAAGCAGCTCCTGAGAATGGTACAGGCTTTTTTGCTTTCCCCTTTCATTTAGTGCAGCCTTTGTTTGTGAGAAGTTTGTACCATAGGCAATCGTACTTCCCAGTCAGAATGACCAGAAATATGGTTTTCATAAGGTACTTTTATGCACATGGAACTGTGTGCATAAGAAGTGAGGTTACTTTGTGCTCTATTCCTGGTTTTGTTCCTGATGGTTGTTAGCCTGTATTTTTTGCAGTGACTGGCATTTTACCCATCAGATGTAATATATTTATATATTTTTAATTATATATAATTACACCTGTTTTCCCAATTTCTTTCTCCCCTTCCCCATCGACCTCCCCCTTCCCCCTTCATCTTATTGGAAAGGCAACAACTGAGCCCTGCAGATGTGTTGTAACAAGTACCTCCTAGCACTTCCAGGTCTCTGGATCGGTGAAAAAGTCAGATCTGACACAAATCACTGAGGCGGGTTCGAAGTCTGACTCTAGCATGTGAGGTCAGTGTTGCTGCTGCACACATTCCTTGGTGCAGCCAAGGCGTATACAGGTGGCCAGAGAACCTCCTGCAGGAGGGAGGCCTTACTGGATCTCCACTGAGGTGGAAAGAATTGATTACATGAGCTACAAACTGAGACTGAAAGTGAAATGTGAAGCATTTGACCCAAACAGAAGCAAGCAGCAGTATCAGATGGGCTTTACGTGGGCACTGTGTTAACCCTAGCAGAGCACCCAGCCACAGGAGGTACTCACAGGTATCTCCTGTTGCAAACCAGCAGTGGCCAACAAGCTGCAGGCTTGGGAAGCCTTTCCCTATTACAGTTTGGGGTCCAAGGATTAACTGGTCTCTGCTCCAAGGATAAGAGACAACCTGCAGGCTCAGCACTGTGAATCAACAGCCTAGCCGTACCAGCTACGACTGCTGGAGGTGTCTGCATGCCTCTGCTGAGCAGTGTGAGCCTGACACCCTGCCTGGGCTGCTAACAGAAGTGGGGCTTGGGGCTTTGCCCAGCTTTGCTTTCTTCATCTCAGAGATGACAGCCACTCTCCCAGTAATGGCTCTCCAGCTATCCTGGAGGCAAAGTCAGGCTGAACACAAGATGCAATGCATGAGGACAGGATGAGACAAACTGATGTCTGGTTGAGATTTAACCAAACTAGTTAGAAGCTCCCCTGGCGCCCATGGCTGAATGCAACAAGGATTCAGAACACTGCTTGATAGGTTCTAAGTAGATGATTTCCCAAATCAGAGAATCCCATGCTCCCACTTCATCACACGCTCTGCTAAAGTTGATTAGTTTAACTCCAGGGCTAGTATATGTATGTGGAGAGAGAAGCAAAATCATTCTGTCACTGCTTGTCAGTAGCCATTGTGCTCATGGCCATTGGAATGGCCATGAATAAGCCATGCCAATATGCTTTTCACAATCTCTTTAGCTTTTCTAAATGTTATAAAAATAAACAGAAGCAGAACAAAGTTTTAGGCCTGAATCAGAAGCAGCAAACTCTCTTCTTTCCTCTCTTAGGTGAAAAATGTCTATAGTTCTGTGTCCATTCATCACATATACAGGATGTTTATTACGCTACAATATGGCCATAAAATCCACATTATTAAAATTGACAATGTCAATAACAAATCTTTTACAGCATATGATTCCATACATGGAATTATATGACATGCTCTACACGCTTGTGAGGTGGGCTGATGCCAACCTTATGAAGTTTAACCATGACAAGTGCAAGGTCCTACACCTGGGTCAG
>JAVHNF010071658.1:0-12431 GCA_034783455.1 Micropsitta finschii
GAGTGAGGCCCAAAGAAATGTAGGCAGGTGTTGTGGCAACTTTAGCCCTATGTTCCTAGCCTGGATCCCAAACTTCTGTAAGCCCAGATGCGAATACATAACCTGCCCACCAGAGCAGAGAAGTTGTGGAGCATGCTGCTGTAGAAGCAAGGACACACAAATGCTTACAAAGGTTATCGGTGTCTTTCTAATGCCCTGGTGTTTTCCTGCACCAGGTGGAATGCAGAGAGGGGATGGGCAGCCCTCTGGGGCCTGCACAGACAAGGAGGTTGTTTCACTCACTTGGCATCTACAAAGACACAAAACGAGTGCGATAGTATCAACACAGGCTCTAACTAATGTTTTGTCTGATGGACAAAACCTCTCTGGAACTGAAAAGAGAGACTTGGGAAGTTCAAATGAGGATGGTGATGCAAGCTGGCACTCAAAGATGGGGAGAGAAAAGGCCATTATAACTACATTATAACTACATACTTAGTCCTGATTTGTACAAGAATTGTACACATCCCCTACCTGTCTCCATCTGAGGAATGTGAGATTGTATGGGCTGCCTGGCTCACCCAACCTGGTCCTCAGTTCTCGCAGGCACTACATTTCAGAAATATATTGAATTCCATCTTAAAAGTGGATGGGTATTTGCCTGGAGTAGAAGGCTGTTCCAGAGCCAGTTACTGAACACAACCCCTCCAGGGTCATGGCATGTTTAACAGAGGTCATGAGCTCACTGGAAAAGTGATTGCAGAAGTGCAGCTTTGGCTAGAAGTTGAGTAACCATCAGAAGCAGTATTGAGGCTCCTTTGACTTTACCTCCTAATTCAATGTCTTTGCCCTCTCGTTCACTGCCTTTGTGCCATTTAAGATGGAAGAGACAGCATGCATGCTCCAGTAGCTACCCATTTATTGTTTATTTTTTTATTACCTGTTTGCCTTAAAATTATCTCAGTCTATTTTGCAATCCCTGGACTCCTTCACAGAGCAACCTTAAAGTTACCATGTAAATCACAGGTCTCCTCATTCTATATACTCAGACAGGGAGCAATAAAGAAGCTATAAAAAGAAATTTGTCACTTTTTCAGCTTATCATCTAAGTGTAATTTGATGGTAATTTACACAGGAGAGAAGCTGACCTCTTGCCTATACTATTTGTCTGGAAGAGGAGAAGAAAGATGGGTTTTTAAGTGGAAAATTCCTGCAAAAGCAACAAGTTAATGGCACAGAGAGGTCTAAAGGCCCAGTTGCCAGGCCTAGGTTTCACCCTGGCTCACCTCTGCATGGAGAGGAAAAACACGTCCCATCTATCTATGGTGCCGGTTGGAGGAAAGAGTTCAGAGCAGCAGGGACCTTGATTTACAGCCCAGCTGTCCTCACTCATAGGACATGATCAAAGCATCAGCGATCCCCCACTGGAGCGATGGGAAGAAACGGCCGACTGGCTATCTGCTTGGCATGTTCAGCTCTAGCATGACGCCAAGGCAAGCGCTTTGTTTTCATGGACCAGAGCTTCTCAGAGTGGCTGCTGAGAGGAAGTGGCTGAAAAATAATTCTCAATTAAGTTAGGGAACCAGTAGGTGGGAAGTTCCACTAAGGCCACAGGACTATAATCTTGTCTAGAAGTGACCTTGTGTTAGGAAAGAAAAGGGTGTGAGACATCCTGTCCCCAAATTTCCTGGTGTGCCCTGGAGGAGGTCGTGGCTCTGGAATCTTGTGCTTCTCTTCCATTGAGGGCTGATTCACTCATTTGGAGACCCAGTTACCACAGCATGTTCAGACACCCCACCAGACATAGAGCAACCTGGGATGCAGTCCTCCACGTTGATGCGTGTGACCAGGCCGTAATCCTAGTGTGGTTATGTGATATGTGTGCACTCTCCAAGGCTGCAAGTCATGAGCCAAGGCTGAACTCAGAGCAGAGATGACTGCAGTCTCCTTACTCCTTGACTGCAGCATGTAAAATGAGGACATCAGCAGAGACACAGCTCCACAGGGACAGGCAGCTTAGCATCCTGGAGCAAAGCTGTAAGGCACAGGACATGCCTGGTGCTGTGCTATTTCCAGAGCATGGGGACAAATGGTTTCTTTGGGATTTGAGGGCAGGGCTTGCATGTCTGTGTAACTGTGCTACCTATCTGAGTTAGATGGCACAACACAGACCCCTCACACACATCGGTGATGTCTGCTTACCGAGCCTGGCTCACCTCTCAGTGCGTGCTTGGAAAAGGAAGGGCTTCTACCCATATTAAGCAGATGGATAGGAAAACTGGCTGAAATGATCCTTGTGATAGCAATCGCACAGCTTGCCTGCAACCCCAGCAGCACCTACTCTACCACAGCGTTGTTGTGTTGTGTGTGTTGGATTATTTCACCTTTGCAAACGTCTTGAGGAGAAAAGCAAAGAAGGGTCTTTGTGGAAATGTCTCGCTGAAGGGATGGCTCCAGGACAGCCTCGGGAGGTGCCACTCATAGCCTACGTAGGACAGCACAGCCATGGAGCACGTGGGCTTCATAAAGATACTGGGTCCCCTCCCCAGGGAAGGCTGCCAAGGAAGCTGATTAATGCCTGGAGGGATGACTGACCTTTCCTGGTGAGCCTGGGGAGGGAGTGGTTAGTGGGGAAAGGGGCTGTGATTTGGGGGCATAAATATGAGCTATAGGAAATAAGGGAATCCTTGAGTCACCAAAATGACAGACCCAGCCAGGAGGGATGCAGGGAGGACAGTCCTTGTGGCAAGTGCTCCTTAGGCATACATAGGATGGAGGTAGTCCTTTTGGACAGGGATAGTTTTCACTTAGGACCAGTCCTGCAACCTCAGTTGTGACACCTCAGACTCTCAGACTGGAAAATACAGCCAAATGCATAATTCTACCTCCGGCTTGTTTATTCCTTTGGTTCCTCCAGCCATGACCTCACCCTAGCCTCTTACCTCTAATCCTCCACACTTACATCATACTGCCTCTGAATGGGGATAGCTCTTAACCTGCATAGAAGTTTGCTTCTTCAGACCTGCTCTCGC
This sequence comes from Micropsitta finschii, assembly GCA_034783455.1. Classification (NCBI taxonomy): domain Eukaryota; kingdom Metazoa; phylum Chordata; class Aves; order Psittaciformes; family Psittacidae; genus Micropsitta; species Micropsitta finschii. The sequence continues at coordinate 3,012 of JAVHNF010071658.1, forward strand.
CAAAGAAGTCACAACCTGAGGCCCCAGCCACCCGCACAGCCACCCTTCCCTAATGCCACCACCCGCATGAGGGAAGTGGTTGAAACAGAACACCCACACCTGGTCTTGACCCCTGGCAGTGTTGCCATTTCCAGTTTTATTCCGTACGGTTTCCTGGATAAACAGCTGGATTTTCCTCTCCTGACCCTTCATAAATATTATTTCAAGAGTTCCTTTGAAACTGTGTAAACAATCACCTGTTTTCCACCTGCACACAGTATTTTTGCTGTCCTTTAATATGCAGATTGGTCTTCCTAGTTCCTGCGTATGTTACCATTCCCCTCCAGTGGCTCCCACTTCTGTTCACCTCTTAAACGACAGGTTATTGCCATTCACTCACAGCCTTGAATTTCTTGCATCTCAAATAATTTCATGGTATTTCAGTCACGACAATGACTGAGGGTTCTTACAGCATTGGAGGCCTGTGAGTACTTCACATAGATATCAAGGATCCTGTCAAAAAGTCCCATCCTGAATGGGTTTTCTTCTTTGAAGAGCTAAAATGATGAATCTTGATGTCTTATATTACTGTAGGATATGAGTGAGAGAGGGGGAACCTCCCTTTAGGTGCCTGAAAGTTTGTCTTTTTCCTAACTGGGTGATTTGGTCCAACCATCCCTGGAGGTATTTAGATGACATGTAGGTGTAGCACTCAGGGACATGGCTTAGTGGTGGGCTTGGCAGTGCTGTGTTAACGGTTGAACTCAATGATCTCCAGGGTCTCTTCTGACCTAAATGATTCTATGATTCTGTAAGTAAAAGGCATACTTTCTCCCCATGACACCTTATTTATTTATAGTCTTTTATCTGCCACAGCTACAACACAAATATGGGAGACTGTAAATGCGAAGGGATGGGGTGAGGCAGCAGAAACAGTCACCCCATCTACACTTCAAGATTTAGTGCAACCATAAAAAACATTCCTGATAAAATACTGGAAGTAAAATCAGCAGTGACTGCATCATCATCATCATAAAGGCACCGAGAAGTCAACCAAAAGCAACCACAAAGGGGATTCTTGGAGGCCTCCACATTTTGCCGACATACTGCTGCTGCTATCTTTTTTCGTACATATTAGCTGCCAGCCCATCTTGAGCAACCTCTCTGAAGCAAGCTGTGGACAAGTGTGGCAGCCAGAGGCTGTTTTTCCTCTGCTCGTCTTCTGCTTGAAGACCTTTGCTCCCTCAGCAAATCCTGACAAACTATATGGCACTTGAATGAACAGCTTAACAGTAAACACAGAGCAGGACCAAAGGTGAGGTAAACAGGAGGCCGTGAAAAGCAAGCAGCATAGACCAGCAGCTCTCAATGATCCGGGAACAAGGGGCAGAGTTGAGGTCCAGGAGTTGGACTGAGACTGATGTTTGCTTGCCCCTGAGATCACAGGACACTGTTTTGAGGACCCTTTCCACAGGGTTCCTGTAGGAAATTCACTGGCTGTTAACAGCAATGTAGAAGGGAAGAGCAAGATGAATACCCACGGCCTGGTCATCCATCACCCTGGCCTTGTTAGCAGGATTGAGGTCCTCCTGTGGTTCATCCTCCCTCCGCGAGCATAGCTCCCTGGGACAGGAGTTTCCTTTCACCAGGTTTGCACAACACACAGATCCAGCGAGAATCAGTGGAAATACTTACTAATAGATAAGTGCTGTTTTTCTAAGATCAGGCTTGCATTGCTCTTGGCAATATTTGACACAGCCAGCTTCAAAATGCTTGCCCTGGCTCAGGAATGTGGAAAAGCTCAGCAAGACCACACTGAGAAGGCGCCCCATTTCTTGCAGAGGAGGCTGGGATCAGTTGCTACCTCTCAACAGCCAAGGCTACCTGCAAGACCTGAGCTCACTTGCCTTCCCCCCAGCACCTCCATGAACACATGTGGCTTCACAGTGCAGTGAAGAGAGAGGCATCGAGGGTGCAGCCATAGATCCAGAATGACTTCACCAGGTGATATGCGCTTGGAGTGCTGTATCTGCATCGCACCGGCTGCAAACCTGCCAGCAACACGCTGGTGAAGCTGCTTCTGCATTATAGAACCACAGAACAGTTTGGGTTGGAAGGGACCTTCAAAGGTCATCTAGTCCAACCCCCCCTGCAATGAACAGGAGCATCTTCAGCTAGATCAGGTTGATGTTTGTCTCCATACCACACCTAGAAGGGCCACAGCTGAAACCAATGTCTGCAGGCAGAGCAGGCTGGAATGCTTCTAAACACAGCTTTTCATCCTAAAGTATGTTGTGATTAAAAGCATTGTTTCTAATAACCAGATATTGATGTCAGTGGAAATTTCCTCTGGCAAAATACATCAGTATGGGCATCTTCTTTGTTCTGGGTTGCGAAATACATCTTCATAAATTTATAAAATTCACAATTTTATCCCAGGTTTCATTGTAAAGCTTTTAACTGCATGAGAGCCTCTCAGCTTGCACATCCCCATATGAAAGACTTGCAATATTGGAGTTTTATTTCCTTCCTTAAATCATGATGGACAGCTGTTATTTATTACTAATTAAAACACCTTATCTTTTTTTTCACAGATCAAAGTGTCTCCTGTTTGTTTTGTAATGAAGCAGTTTGACACTTTCTGTGTTTGACTCTTTGTCAGACTGTTTCATTACAAAACAAACAAAGGTCACTTTGATCTGTAGAGAAAGATAAGAATTTTTTAATTAGTACTGTATAACAGCTGCCCTTAATTGGGTTTAAAAATAGCAGAATGGAAGGCTTCAAACCTCTTGCCATATATTCTGCACTAAAACTTTATCCTAAACCAGGCAGCGATCACTGTAAAACATGAAAAGGGCATGAGTTAGAATTTCTAACTGATGTTTTGAAATTCCTAAATGTGAATGAAATACACACGCAAAACCCAAGATCCCAAACTGGAAACTCTGAGAATCCATTTTGTAAGGAAATTCCAAAAAATATCGATTTGACTTGCAAATATCTTTCAGAATTCCTCTTCCCAAGGAAAAGTTGAGGGCCTCACCCTGAAAATCAGCAGGCTAAGAAGAACTTACATCACTGGCCCAATTTTTTGACATGTTAGGACAACCCGTGGCCTTGGTGTTCCCCAGCTCCTCATTGCTTCTAGACACTGAAATAGCCACATCTGTGAGATTCATATCTGCTGCTCTGAATGAACATTGCCTCAAGCAGCAGAGTCCCAGTCTTGGCTGGCACCTAACCGTACTGCAGATGAATAGCAATAAAGCATCTTTTGGCAAGGAGACAGCACTTCTTTCCCGTCGGGTTCACATTTTGATGCAGCTTTTCCAGAGACAACCACCCCTGAATTTATTCCCCCTAACTTTGGGTTGGGCACCGACTTCAAACACCAGACTTCGAATCTCTGCATCAGCTCTGTATCAAATTTTGGGTCAAATCCAGACTTTCAGCCCTCTTCTCCAAACCAATTCTCCAGCTGGGCGATAGCTGCCTAAGGGAACCGCTTCATGCTTTCTGATCGCAGCGGCTCCCAGTGGAAGTGATTCACCCAAAAATCTTTGTCTCGAGGGGAACGCCGATGTCTGCAGCAGATGGGCATCTTCCCTGCTGCTGACTCCTACCGCTGGATTTTGCTCCTGTAGGGAGCCAGATGAATGACTACCAGCTTCCACATGTCCCAAGGCCAGAGGCATGTCTCGTTTCAGCCAACTCACCAGAACACCATCACGTGTGCTAAATACAGCCCTCTCTTCTGAGAGCACTGAGGAGGGTGGTCTGTCCCACTGACCGCTGCAGAGGTCCCCGGCACAGCTAAAGGACCTGCTCCACATGAAAGGGATGCATGGAGATGGGAGGGATGGCAAGGGAAAACGGCAGCGTCCCTCCCAGCAGCCCATCTCTGCTAGGAGCCAACACCACATGCTTCATGGGAGGTAGTAAAACTCTCATAGTGGACAGTTATGCAATAGGCTTCCTTGTCTAGCTCGCAGCAATTACTGTCGTGCGAGATGAAGATTTATATCCCATGTAGGTTTTTATCCCAGCTGGTGTAGGGGTGGATGATATTTTTATTGCTCCTGTATGGAAAATGTGAAAGTAATGTCTTCCCAAGCTCTTGGCCCCAGTCTTATTTTCAAACAGTGAATTCCACAGGTTACATACCCAGTAACACAGCATGCTCCTTTATTAGTGTTGCAGGTGCAGTATTTTAAGTCCTGAGCTTTTTCTTTCTCATTCTGGTATTTTAACAGAGGTTAAATAGCAGGGTCTTGTATGCCTTCTCCCTGCCATTGTTCTTTTCATACCCCTGTCACATCCCTCTCACTAAATTAATGATCCTAATCTTTTCTTTGTGAAATTCTCCTAGGTCCTCTAATAATTTGGATCATCTATCTTTAGATATCTTCTATTTCTGATATGTCTTTCAGAAAAGTGACAAAATCTGTGCACATCTTTTCAAATGTAGGCATCATTTCGGTTCATAGGAAGGTATTATAATGCAACCTTTTCAGTGTTAGCTTGCTATTGCAATCGCTGTTGCTCAAGGAGCCTTAAAAGGACCTTGATGTTTTCCTGAGTATGAAATAATTAATTTAGGGCCTGTCATGTTACATAAGTAGCTTGAATTGATCTTTCATGTTGCATTACCTTGTACCTACCCATGCTGAAATTAAACTGCCAGCTGCCTACTCTGGAGATCATCACACTCTCCCCTTTCTGAGTCCTCTCAGCATCATACATAGCCCCGGAGCCTGGGGTCCATGTTGAGTCTTACAGAGCCAATGCCCAGGGCCCAGAGAAGAGCAGCAGGTGCCACACAGCCCTCTGGCAATCTTGCAGTGAAGTGCAGTGGGTAACCTATGGGCCGTTCTCCACCCACTGCTGGGGAAACAGCCACTGAGTGTTGCTGCTACCCCACGAGCAGGTCTGCGGGGAAGGTGATGTGAGCCCACAGAGAATGGTTGCTCTCTGAGTGGATAAATCCTGACCTCTGCATGCCCACAGGGATCCTCGGGCACTTTCAGTCCAATTTCTGCTTAATACTTGCTCGGTACCAATAATAACATTTCTGCCGGTCTTCTCTTCCGCAAGTCCTGGTGATTGCTGAGCAAGATAAAGCCAAGTCAGTCAAGCTCAACTTGAGAACGCAAGGCTTAGCGATCCCACTCCATTGCTATATATTTCTCCATGAGTTAAGCTAGAATTTGGCACATAACCCTAGCTCTGTACATTGGCTCCCACCTGAAACAGTTGCCTGTGGGGCTGCTCATCTCTGTAGGTTAGCTACTTGGTTTTAATTGTGATCACTGACTCAGCACAGGCTGGAGGAGTTGCATCAGCAAAGTTGAGAGGAGTGGAAAGTGAGTTGGCTGAACCTGGATCACGAAAGCTCTGTACGTTCTTCACAGTGACAAGAAAGAGCAGAATTTAGAAGACTATTGGCAAGGATCTATTGCTCATCAAGATTTATCTTCTGGTACAAATTCCTGCTGTCGTGAAAGGGGTTTAATTAGAGTTATCTATATAAACTTGGCCAAATCCTCAGTAGTTATAAATCAGCATAGCATCAATTACTTCAATGAAGCTGTCAATTTACAAGCTAGATAAGTATCTAGCTTGTAGTACATTCTTGAATCAAACCAGATCACCTCCTTTTCACAAACACCTGGCTGGCAGTTTTCTCTCCAGGATCTTTGCGGACTTTTCCATCTGGAATCTAGCAGACTCCATGTTCTTGCTGTCTTGCTGGGCATGAAGTAACACCTGAGTGTTAGCTCCATAGAAAAAAAGCAGCACACATGGCTCTTTTACAAACAGAGACCTATTAGCAAGTCAAAGCAACAGCTTGGAATGGTGGAGGCACATACGTAAGGAATCTGTGGTATTTGTAAGAAATGCAGATAGCAGAGGATTTGACTTATTTCCAAATACTACAGCAACTGTTCCTTTTAATGCACAAGGCTCTGCTCAGACGATTGCATTGCCTGCAATAGCAATGTATTTATGGATGGCTGGAGGCAAATACACAAACCTTGCAAGAAGCTCTTGCCTCATATGCTACAAGGATAATAATTGTTCCTTCAAATCACCTTTCACCAGCAGACTTCTGAGCACTTTGTAACAGCAACTTCAGCATCAGGGAAACCCTCTGTGAGGCAATTAACTGGTGTTGCTGTACTAAAAGAGTGATTCAGTAGGTTTCTTTAGGACAGCAGGAAAGGCAGGAATTAAACTCCACTAACCTGCTTTTCAGTTCCAGGCTACAGACAGTCACTTCCCAAGCCTGGAACTAGAAGCCAAAAATCCCAAGTCCCATCACCAGCTACAGTATCTACTTCTCTTTTTACTGGCAGAATAATACCTGCATCTCTCAAGCCCTGAGTCCACACTTTAAACCTTACACTCTTTGTGGAATGTCACACAGAAAGATGCCTCCATTTGGTTTTAAATTATATAAAACCAGGATTCCCCTGATCATGTGGTGGCGAGCAGCTTTCTGCTCTTGTGTTTGCTTGGAAGTCTCCAGGGGAAATTCCTTAGATGAGAAAGAAGCCTGAGTTCTCAGAGACAGACTACTCAACTATCCTGTTTGGTCAAAAGTCGGATAAATCAATTGCAGTTCAATCTGAATCTCTGCTGCGTTTCTAGTGATGATGTTTCAACTCAACCTACAAAAATGGTGAGTCCCACTCCAGGTGACTTCTTCTTTGCCTGTTTTCTGCTTTCATTTTCTCTACATCAGACAGATATTTTTGCTGGTCTTCTACTATCCATTGCACCATATCCCCCACATCTTTCACCAGGTCTTATTCATCCTTATCCTAACTTTTTTCACTTTCTTCCTAATTCTTTCTCTAAATTCAGCCTGACTTCAATGTAAACTCTCTTGCCTGACTTCAGAGTATCTGGATATTCTGTCTTTTGTTTTCCCTGATGCTGTTTACTGAATCTTTCCTTACCTCAGTACTCCTGTGCAAAGTTCCAGATGGTGTTAGCTGTGTCTGTTCTCCAGGGTGTAGGAGCATTTCCCACTTTACCTATTGAACTCCATATCCTGGCCTCATCCTGATTTCCCATTGGGAGAAAACCTGGATATACTTGATTCTCAGTCTCTCTCCACTCTGCTCATGCTTGAATGTCCACAGGAATAAGACCAAGTTGCCTGGCCAGGAGAATACATCTCAGTCATACCTCTGCTCTGATCACTCATAAGGCACAGGACCAGAGTCTATACCTTAGCATACATCTACCCATAGTGTAGACCGGGTTTTTGTGACTATACCTGAACAATGCCACAAAAATGCCACCTAGTCAAATATCTATATCCTGTCTTCTTGCAATAACTTCAACCAGATATTGCACGTGAGATGTGCTCAGCACCTCTAAACATAAGATCAGCTGAGCCAAGAACTGAGGTAGAAGAAGTCCCCTCTCAATCAAAACTACAAAAGATGGTACAAATATGGAGCCTATCATGACACAGCAGGTCAGCATTAGATTAGGTACACACCAGATCTCCTGATTGTCCCCACTGGTGCCCTCACCACAGACTAGATGTAATTTCTCTCTCCTTACTCTCTTCTCATCCACCTCTCCATCCCCCCTAAGCCACTCCTCTCCTTTTATTTTAGGAGCAGAGTCTGCCATTTACCATCTATAAGGTGACATACGAAAACTTTCTTAGAAAACAGTCATAAAAAGAAGAAGAAAATGAAAAAGAAAGACCCAATGGAGAGCAGAAAATTACAGTGTCTGGGCCGTATTTACAATAATTATAATTATTATAAAGCACAATAGGGTGTAGAAACCCATAATTCTCCCAGTGCTTTCTGATTTTTAGATCTATGTTTAGAAAGCACACGCCAGAGAAACAGTCAGAAAAGGAATGCCATGAAGTCACTTTCCTCTCTGTGTTGCAAAAGCATTGGGTGGAATATTTGTGTCTGCAGGAACACTGGGACGAGGATCTTCAGAAATGAGTCCGTCATTGTCTCAGGGTGACGTACCACCCGCTATAGCAAGAAACGAAGCCCTCTCCTGACACCACTCCACAGGAAGCAGACCTCCTTTCTCTGCCTCCATTCATGTGCCATTTTCCTAGGACCAGACACGTCTCCCATTTCTGATGCTTTGCTGACCCTGATGCCAGACTCCACACCAGCAGATGTGAACCCCAGCCCAGAGTAACGCAAACTTGGAGTTGCTCCCTTCCTTACATGAACAATTCGTGGTGGTATCTATCTGAAGACCTCCTAGTAGCACCTGAGGCAGTCTGACTAACATCTGCCCTATGGGACTCCTTCTTTCCTCATTCCTCTCCCACAGGCAGAAATACACAGATAATGCAAGAGGTTTATTTTGCTCACCAGGTATCACAGCCAGAGAAAGTGGGTTTGAAGAAATGCCCTCATGAGTAGGAAGGCTTGTGATGGTCATTTGCTCCTGCAGTTACCTAGCCTACCAGAAAGTTCTCTTCCCTGCCCATAAGAGCTTACCCCATTCGACAATACTATTGCTCATTTCTGCAGTTTTGCTCTTAAATCCCATGCAGTCTCTTCAAGGAAGGAGGCTGAGATCTTCAGTTCTAATAAAAGGCCTTTTATATGGATAAAAGCTCATATTCTTACCTAATCCTGCATGGCTGCTCACCTTGGAGCCAAAGCAGTTGGTTCTGATGTACTCCTCGTCAGGGTGACAGTATGAGACTTGTCTCCTAAATGAAAGAGAAAGGTTTCTCCACACAGCTCAATTATGTCCACAATAGTCTATGTTGTTGGAAAGTACATGCTTCAGCATCCAGTACAAGCTGGATTAGTTCAACTCCACAGATCTCCCTACTCTTTCCCACATAGGTTCAGATTCTGCCCTCTGTACCCTGCCTCTTGAGCTCTGCTGTCCTGTTCCCCTAAGCAGCACATGTTCCAGTTGGTATGATATACACCAACATCTTCTGCAGGGCCACAAACACAGCAAAAGCAGTGTTAGAAGTGCTATGGAAGTGTTATACTCTTTCAGGGCTACCCAGAGAGCTTGAGACACCTTTTTAGGCCAAATAGCTGGAAGCAACCACTAGACCATAACATGGCTATTGCTGTTTCTATTGCTATTGTTTTATTGCATGCCTATGGTTGTTGCCAATGGACACTGAGGACCTTTAATTGTCTATACTAATGAGTGGGTGATAATAGCACCTGAATGTGAAAACCCACAATGAGTTATGACTGGGAAACCTGTCTGAGTAACAGAGCAATGCTTAGTGACATCCGGGTAAATAGGTAGAGAATAGGAACAGGGACCAGCTGTGAAGGAAGAGGTGAACTGTGGTTTAGGACAGGAGTGAATACATTCTGCCCCCAAGCACCAGCTGTGGCTGGGGCTAGGTATAGGGATCAGTTCTGTTCATTGCACATGTTATATGTGTACATACATGTATGC
>JAVHNF010071663.1:0-11847 GCA_034783455.1 Micropsitta finschii
TCGTTACTAAGCTGTTCTTCACGGGGTTACATTTCCAAGGCTATGGTTTCTCTCCAATGATATCAGCACATCCCATCACCCTTGTCGCAGCTCACTTGCATCTCAGCAGTGGGAAGAGAAGTAGTGCATAGAGTGCAGCCTCCATTCTCCACCACCATCCTGGAGAACGTGCTCTCCATACCCTTGACTTGCGGTGTTCACATTGTCCTAGTGTCCTTCATCCCCAGCAGCCCTGCATCCTGGGGTACCTGGTGGCTGGAGAAGCCTCTAGGATCAGCAGATGTTAGGAATAGCCAGACCCAAACTCAGCACTTCGTGGGTTGCAACTCTGGATTCAGTCTGCAGAGGTCCTCTCTGAGCTGCTAAACTGAATTTATCCTAAAACGTTTTCATTATGTGCAGTACAGCCTGTGGGCTTCTAGGGCTTAACCTCCAGAAGGGCTGAGCATCCATGGTGCCTATGACCTAGACTTGAAGCCCCACAAATGACCTGTAAATGTGGCTCTAGCACCAACTCCGCTTTATTTTAAGGAGGTTGAGATGTGCTTCTCTCCATCCCCACAGCCAGGGTTCTCCTCACACACAAGCTCGAGCTCCTGACTCACTACCAGGAGGCATAAAAAGGTATTTAGAGATAATTTATTCTTGCCAAGCAACAATAGCAACAGTTAATCTCTTATATTAAAACCTTTAATGACTTAAGGGACTTATGAAACCATCGGAGCCTGTTTAATGAGTGCCTGCTCTGGCCCACACTTTTCGAAGCTTAAATCTTTAATAGAGCAGAAAAGAAATTCACAGCGATTTTGGGGGGAACCATCTGAAAATTTATGGAGCTGTTTGGTTTCCAGGACTCCTGTTCCTGCTGGGCAGTGCTCTCATGATGTATTATGGTCACATGTCATCAGGGCAATGGAGCTTCATGATGCATTGCAGCAATAAGTCGTTTGTAATACATCATCGGAGCAGCTGCTGCCCCAGATTGGGAGTCTCAAATGAAAATCAGGCAAGCAATTCAATGTGCACCAAAGATGCTTTCTTCCTTTCTCTCTTTCCTTCCCTTTCTCCAGATCCTTCTCTCCTTGCTCCTGATCTCACTCTGCCAATAGCAATTTGCTGGTAATATATTCATTCTGGCTCTCCCATGAAAATTCCTTTCTGGTGGAACCAATCGAGGACAATGCTCTGCACCCCAGGAACTCACCACGAGGAAGATGAGGATGACTGCAATGAATTAGATGTGTAATCCCTTCTGACTGGTAGCCCAGGTCTGACAGTGACCGGCACCAGATGCTTAAGAGGAGACAGCTCATGTTGGTTGGTTAGGGTTGGTTTTGTTTCTGTTTTTTTTTTGTTTTTGTTTTTTGTTTGTTTTTTTTTAATCACACTGCCAGTCTCTTTTTTCAGTAACTGGTCCCATTTTCAAAATACTAGGAGGTCCTGAAGAATGAACCAATGAATGTGAACATGAGTAAATCACAAATGAACTGAAAGAAAATGATGAATATAGCCTGGAGAGCCAACTGTCTTGCAGCCAAGCAGGTTTGACTGCATTTTTGGTACCACTCGGTAGAATAGTTTCATCTAGGGCTATACAGCCTTCTACTGTACCAGCAATAAAGTGAAGGGACCAGGAAAAATTGAAAAGCTGTTCCTATAGGAACATTTCTTCAGAACAGTTGCAACTGACAGAAGAATATGCCGCTTTTTCTTTCTGAACCCATTCTATCATTACCACAGGACAGCAAGAGCCATCATAAGAAGAAATATATACCCTATCTGAAAATGAACCTTCATAGCTACCTGTTAAATAATCATGCCATATCAGAAGCTCAGGATCTCCCTCTAGCGGTTTTCAAAAGCATAAAGGCTTTTAGGTCCCAGATCTGTTGCCTGCACATAGAATACAGCATTCTAAAATAATTAAAAGAAATCATAATGGGAAAACTCTACTTTTTGAAATTACTAGGAAAGCTCCATTCAGAATTGGTTAGAAGGCTTTTTTTTTCTGACTTGATAGCATATCTTCTAACAATATCACATATAGCTAGCTCTCGTTCCTTGAAATGGTCAGCAACTTTCTGCATAGTGTTTGTATCTTAAAATAACTTCTGTTGACTTTAAGAGCCCTGAAAGTGATATGGATACATAGACATATGCTCTGGAAGATAATTTATGTAAAAAAAAAAGAATAAAATCTAGAATATTTCCTGAAGCAAATACATCAAAAAAAGGCATCTTTTTAAATGTTACTGCCTTTACAATTAAGTTTTTAAAATTAAGCCAAGCTATCAATAACATCGTTTGCTTTTTTTTTCTTGAATATTTATGTCTTTGCCGCTGTTTAAGCCCAGCCACACGGCTCGCTCGCTCATTCCCCTCCTTCCTCTCCTGCCCCGCTCTCCCCTCCCCACACCCCCTTGACCAATACCCAGCCTGACCTGAGCAATGATCTCGCCCTTCTGGGTAACTGCCCCCTGTTTATATAGTGGGCATGATGTGCTGTGGTATGGAATACCTCTTTGGCTAGTTTGGGTCAGGTGCCCTGGTTTTACTTCCTTTTGTCTTCCCCTCCTTTGTGGCAGAGGAGACTCAGAAAGTCCTTGGTCAGGGTAAACATTACTGAGCAGCAACTAAAAACATCAGTGTTATCAGCACCGTTCCCAGGCTGAAAGTCAAAAGCACAGCACTGCACCAGCTACTAAGAAGGAGAAAAATGACTGCTATTGCTGAACCCAGGACAGTCGTAAAGTATAGACTAAACTACTAATATATTTGGGAAGTGGAATATTAAGGAACTAGAATATCATATTAAATCACAATGGGGCTAGAAGAAACCTTCTGACTGATCAGTTATAGTCTGATGCTGCGGGCAGTCATACCATATAATTTCTTTGCTAAAGTGATCAAACTCCATTTAGTCACTGCTACATTTTGGTTTTTTTTTTGTTGGTTTTCCTTGTTCCTCTTTTTTATTCTTGATAAAGATATTGTTTCATAATTTTTCTTCTCTAATAATTAAAAGTAGTCCTTTATAAATTCAGTGTTGGGTAGGTTTTCTTTTTTAAATTATTTTTCTCTCGATCCCTCTTTTTTCTTTCTACTTTTCTCTTTTCCTTTTACTCTTTGTTTCATTCTTCTCTCCTCCCTCCCTGTATTTTCTGCCACCTTTATTTTTTTTGTACACAGACATATACAGAAAAATATAGTATCTCAACTATTTTTTCCATTTGCCATCTTAATGTAGTATAATACACAAAATAGCTGTTCTCTAGTCATCATTTTGGCAAGTTATTCTTGTCAAGTTGCTTGAGGACACATACTTTGACTACAATAGTTCCAGAATGTAAATAGGCTGATGCTAATAACATGACTTGCAAAAAGACAAAGTTACTAAGAGGCCTGAAGTTTGTTTTCTTTTTTTAACCTGGAAGATAATGTATTCTGGAATTCTTACCTCTGCATTTTGCATTTCAGAGATGAATAGGTCCAACGGTAACGGAAATAGGTCTCTCTTTCAGGAGCATATTCTAGCATTTATACTAACCCCCCATTTCCTGGATCTTTTTCCATCTTCAGGATTTTTTCATTTCTGGCTACTTGTTGGCACATTTATAGCAGACAGAAAAAAGAATACTCATTGACTTGTGATAGATATCCTCCTTAGACACTGGAAAATGTAATTTCTAGTCTTTCAGGATGAAAAATGTTAGGAACTGGTCTTCTGTCCTCAGAGCAGATGCTCTCTGGTCCCTCAATGAGTGCTGTGCAGAAGAGTTCATCACCACCAATGGTTGATATATATTAACAAAAAACCCCAACCAAACTAAAATGTTCCACCACTGTGCAGACGAATGCATAACCTCGGTTTATTTTGCATGGAATTTCTTGAACTGCAGATTCCTATCCTTCTTGCGCCAACAAAATCATGAACCCATACTTCATTTCCAGATGCTGATGGGTGTCTAGGATGACTCCTAGGATCACCACTGAGAATTAGAATTCCAGGTGCATATACAAATGCAGTGTTCACCTGCTTACAAAGATGCCAAGCTGTAGATTGGTGCATTCCAGATACAGCTGGCTATGTTATTGAAAGCTTCTTTTTACCTTCTCTTGCACTTTGTTTATGACACCTGGGTTTACTCTTGGTCAATAAGCCTTCTTGACCTCATTAGTACCTGGATCTTTTTTCAGTTGTGAGGTATGTATGGACACATACCACAAAGAATATAATTGATCTACTGCTGACTTAGAAGTCTAAAAGCTACATGTGATCTAGAGCTCATAAGCCTAGTTAATAGGTAGTTACTGCCAGAAATGGATAAGTACTACCATAGAGCATTTATTTCATCCTTCTGTGACACACTTTCATCAGCTAAGATATGCAAAAAAACAGGTATGGAAAAGTTCCTGGGTACTTTTTCTGGAGTTTTATGAAGTTTAAATGGCCAACAGATGAGTCTGATATGTAGGAGCAGGCAACCATATAGCTGGGAGCAGAATGGAGAGGTGGTAGGGATGGAGGAAGTGAGGAAAGAGCAAGATTATTACTTAGCTTCAGTGAGATATAAAAATCAAATTAGTTTCATGCAGCATACCACATCTGAAAGTGTTTCATATTAGCAAGTCATAGTGTCTTCCTGCTCTTCTTCTGTGTGTGGCTTTTGTTTCAACTATTAACCTGTCTTTATCTGGACCCATGAGTTTTCTCACTTTTAGTCTTCCAGTTCTCTTCCCCATCCCTCTGCGCAGGGTGTGTGTGACTGAGCACCTGTGTGGTGGTTTGTTACTGGCTGGGAATAAACCATGACACCAATTCTGAAGTCTTATTACACGAACAGATAGAGTCATATATTCTTCCCACCTAAACTCTGATCTGTCCGATGTAGGCAGCTTTCATCACTGAGCTTGAGCTGATACCTCCTGCTTCTCACCTAGCTTAGTTCCTAGCTTTCTTTATTCAAAATATAAATACCTGGACCTGTGAATTAACTGCCTGGAAATGAAGTCCTCAATTTTTGGTTCTAATGTGTTCCACAGCATTAATGTCCATTTTTAATCATGTTTCTCTTAACATTATTCATAAAGTCTAACACTTTGTTTTTCTTCAGGCTACCACGTAATGACTGAAATAAAAGGATTTCTACACTAGATAATTTTACAACCTGCATATGTCCTCATTTTATACTCACATACACATTCATTTTGTAATCAGAAGGCAAGCGTTATAATATTATTTATATGATTCAATATTGTGTGAGCACATTCAATTCATAATTACTAATTCAGACATTCACCCAATTGTTATGGCAATGGAATTAACACCCTGAGGCATTCTGTGGCTTAAAAGTCATTGTTAGAGGTCTCTGAAAATTGAATGCAATATAAACAGAACACTATTTGTCATCTGTTTTAATACAATAATATGAATAAAATAGAGCCATTTGTAAGCCATTCAGGAAATAAAGAGAAAAGGTCCTTGTCCTATATATAGCAATCTTGTTCCAATTAAATAAAGGAGCTAAACTAATTTGTATGCCTTAAGAGCAAAGGGTATGCCTATATGAGGGCAGCAGTGGTGAGTGTTAAAATCTATAAATTCCAGTCCACACGAGCTAATTTCAGATTTTTATATGGAAATTGTTTTCGGGTTTACTGGTATGGATAGTACAAGGGACTGAGAATACAATACCACCTGCTGACAGATACTGATACCTTGCCCCCACCCCGCAGTGATCTAGCCCTTCTGGGTAACTCCCATTTACATCCTGGACATGACGTGCATGGTATGGAATAACCTCTTTGTCTAGTTTGGGTCAGGTGTCTTGTCTCTGCTTCCTCCTGGCTTTCCCTTCTCCCTGGCAGAGCATGAGGCTCAGAAAGTCCTTGGTCAGCCTAAACATTCTGACCAGTAATTATAAACATCAGTGTTATCAGTACTGTCCCCAGGCCGAAAGTCAAAAACATAGTGCTGCACAAGCTACTAAGAAGGATTAAAAATGACTGCTACTGCTGAATCCCGGACACTGGCTGTGTGGAGAGGAGCCCAAATCCTGGAAGGGAGTCAGGCTGCACTCTCCTTGAGAGGTGTTTTTTATCACTGTAGTAGGGTGATATAAAGAAATTCAGGGCTCAAAGTGTGGTACCAAGGAGTTTCAAGACATTAACAAATAGCTTCTTAGCACCGTATTTGTACTGGGTCTGGCTGGGATGGGGTTAATGTTCTTCATGTATGGTGCTGTGATTTGCATGTGTGGCTAATACAGTGTGGGTGATGCACTTGTTTTAACTGCTGCTGAACAGTGCTTTCACAATGTGAACATTTTCTTTTACACATTTTGTTTACTTGTATTTGGTTGCTCTACCATTTATTTAAATAACAATAGGCTAAACCCTCTGACATAATCTAACAATTGAAGCTGCAGAATTGTCAGCTTACAATAAACAGAAAGATGCAACTAAATTTGAGACTTTTGCATTTATTGCTAGTGATTCATTTTATTACCGATCTTGTGTAAAATGTCTCTTTATCACAGCACCTGAAATAAGAACCACAGTAATATTATTGTTAATAGATTACATACTCTAGAAATTTATGAGTTAGCCCATTTGTGAAATCTTTTCTAAATTAACAGAATGCAAAGAAAAGGAGTCTTAAAATTCTGAGGCTTTTTTTCATTCACAAGAAAAATAAAATCCTGACACTGGGTTAACACCATTTTGATGCAAAGAAAATAATCACACTGGTATACACTATTTTGGGTAGCTACTGGATAATTCTAAAATGTGGTGCAAGTATGACTGCATGGTGTTTCTGGTTTGGATTGGGCTTATCTCAACAGAAATCAAGACCTAAAAGTGGCTATCTAGTGACATTTTAGATAATCTACAAAATAAGCAGCACCTATTGTGTGTCTAGAACTACAAGACACTTCCTTTAGGCAGTTAGGATACCATAGGCTATGCAGGGTAGAATAGGGAATCTCAAATGGTGTTTAACACCATTTGATAACAATTAGATGACAATTACATTATTATCTTTGCTGACTTCTAAACATTGTTTTCACTTACAGCTAAAGATGGAGAGTGCTAAATTTATTTTCTTTAAGGTCAGAAAAATCCTAAATAAAGTTTAGCTATATTATATAGTGGCTTTTCCATTAATGCATAATTTTATCAGAATTGTATGCATTGCAACTTTAAAGACAAATAGTATAAAAAGCAGAAGAAAGACTGCACACTTTTTTTTTTTCTTTAAGGCGATAGGAAAGATGATCAGTGAAATAATATTTCTTTACAAATACTAATCTGATCTAGCCACAGAGTCAGGAGAAGCAGCTCATCAAGCAGAACAAATGCTGAATGCTCATGCATTTCTGAAATGTACTGTCATCAGCTTACATCTCAAAACCAGAACCGTTCTGGGTATTTAACTGGAAGCAACTGAAATTCTAGAGCTGGATGTGAAATTCTGCTTTGAGGTAAGAACTGAGGCAGAACCAGAGCTGCCCTGCTGCACAAGGGGTAGAATATGAGCTGTAAGTGCTTCATTGCTAAAACAAACTGCATTAGCACTGGACCCTCAGCAGCCTCACCATGCAGTCTGGCTCAGCCCTCACTGGTGTGCTGCCTATTTTGGATATCTATTGTCACTGCTTAAGTGCTGAGAGCTACTCCAGCTCATAGTTTGGGGGTGATCCAGCAGGTGAATGAGAGTTAAGTCCTGGGAATAAGCAGGGACCTTGTCTTTCTGAATCCAACTCTTCCTCCAAGAGCCCAAGTGCAGGGAAAGCTGCATGGCCTCCAGCAATGTGGGAAAGGTGAGCAGCAGCAGAGAGGCTGGAGTTAAAACAAGGCTCCTTTCTCAAGTATTTGAGCTTAGGCATAAAACATTTAAGCAAGTGTTACCAGATGGGAGATGGGATGCTACAGCAGGGCCTCATGGAGAGTGGGGGCATTGGTCTCCTGATGGTACCCCTGGGAAGCTGGCGTTTCACCAGCCCATGGAAGTCCAGCAGGTACAAATGCACTGATGTTGGAGAAGGGCTTTCCAAAGCAGAAAGGGGAAGGGCAAACATGGAATATGAAGGAGGGAAGCAAACATCAAACACAAGGAAAGAGCAAATGAAAAAGGATAGAATGGAGGAAGCGTGGAAGAGAGCTGCCACACACAGAAACAAGCAAAACTTGGCAGGAAACTAACAAGAGACAGGGACCTTAAAGGCACCTTTACAGGTTCCTTTGCTTCGCTTTCACCTGAATGTGTCTTTTGATCCCTTGTGGGTCAAGCTCAAGATTTAAAGTCACAAACCTTGCAGAGGAACATGCCTTGTTTTGAAGGGTTTTCCTTCAAATTCCAGTCAGTCACACCAACAAAATACTGAGCAAAAGCCACAGCTTCATTTGATTCAGTGTAAAGGTCAGCCTGAATGAGAGCCAGGATGAAGCCAAGGAGAAGGCACAAAACACACTGTTAAAAGGAGCAACAGATTCATCTCTAGTGGTTCATGCCCAAGGTGCCTATTTCTGCTATTATTTATACCCTTTATGGGATAGGATGAAGATATTCATTCTGTCTTGGGAACAGCTGCTGGCTGCTGATGCCACGTCTCACTGTCACATCTTGCCAGCTTCAATCCAGCCAGATCAACCCCCACCACACAGATGCAACTTAAACTAGCATCAAAGTCCTCTCCCCAGACAAGCCCTGTATACCTGCGCAGATAGGTCCTGAATGGTCCCATTCAGGTTTTAGGAATGCCATGCCATTTACCAAGCTCCAAACCCATCCATGTGACTCCTGGGAGCATTTGTTCGCAGGACTGCTGGCGTCCATGTGAATGCAGGACCACAGATGCCTCTGCTTAGTGCACCCTGGCTGATCTTTATGTCTATATAACACTGTGATGATGGTTCTGTCCATGAAATTACCTTCATGGGAACTGCACTGAATAACGGAGTGGGTGCAAGGACCAGGTCCTTGAGACCTCATGGGGAATCCCAGCTGGGTCCCAGTGGAGCCTCAGGAGAGGACATCAAGCATCAAGAAAGTGTTTGCAGCCCCCAGAAGGGGCACAGACACCAGCTCCCCAAAGCAGATGCTGCTGAGGCCAAGGCTGGTTGAGCTTCCCAGCTACAGGGCCTTGGTAGCCACAGGGAGAATGACTCAGGCCCCAGGAGGGGCTGATGGGTTGGGTGTGAAGAGCAGAGATTGTATTCTATAGCAAACAGAAAGCCCTAGATTTGAGGAGATGGAATAAAGATGTAAATGCTCTGCCCTGCCACAGAAGCATGCGGAGAGTCAAAACAACCTGGTGGGAAGGGGCTGAGTCCCACCCTGCGGGCGCAGTTAGGGACAACAGCCCTGCTCATGGGTTGTGAAAAGAAAACATGGCAACAACTGAGACAGGAAAACTACCCTGCAGCAGCCCAGAACAAAACCTCAGTGTCTGTGTTTGTGGTACTGTGACCACCTAAACCAAGGAAAACAAAACGGGCCCAACGGAGGGACACACAAAGTGCAGATGTTCTTCATCTGCCCTGCACACCAGGGGCCAAGCACCAAAGGACTGAGCTCCCCATGCTCTCCGCACACTGTGAAGGCTTCATGTGCCCATGTGGGTCTGGGCCATCCCCAGCTGCAATCCCACAGTCCCAGCACCCGCTGGGCGAAGGCATTGGGCATACACAGTGCCTATGGTTTGATGAAATGCAGTTCAACTCCCCCAAGGCTCTTCCTTACTGGGATCATCCTGATGGAAACAGCATCGGAAACATTCCTGTTTGTAGCTCCAAATCCCTTCATCATCTGCAAAACAAACAGTTTGGTCTCTTGTGCCAAACCTTCCCCCTTTTGTTGCAGCTCCTGTTTTCTCTGCCATGTCCCAGCACCCACTGGTCTTGGTTCAGGTTAAAGCTGGTGGGAAATGACAAATCCTTTCCACATAAATCTTAACACTGGCTTGAGTTCGTTGAGAAACAGTGGTGATTTATGGGGGATTAGCAGATCAGAGTTGAGGAATGTAAAGAGGTTTAGGCTAACTAAGTGGAATGCTTAGAGCTGGGTCACGGAGAATTTGATGCAGGCTCAGGACTCTCAAATGGTGTGCAATAAAAAGCAGAAGAGGGAAGTGTGCGTTTCAAATGCCCTTGCAGCACGGGAAGTTGTTTTCCTGTGCTACAATTTGGAGATAAAGCTTAGGCAGCCTTCTGTGTGATGCTGGCTCCTGGCTCCATAAATAAAGGTGCATTTATTTATGGTGTATTTTTATTGATTATAATTATACATTCCCAGCAGATGGAGGAATAGTAAGACAGTAAAGTCAGAAGGCAAATGGAGTGAAGTCAGAAGGCAGTGAGTTCCTATGAAATGGTAAAGGCAATGCAGTCAAGAAAGGGCTAATGGGTCTTTTTTTATACGAGAAAAGAGTCGAAAATAGAACAAGTAGGAAAAACATCTTTTCTTTAGTCAGGATGAGGAAAGTGAGGAACAAACCCCTTGTGCCTTGCTTTGATTTTGTTTTCCCCGTTTGCTTTTTGGTTCTTGTGAGTGTTGGGGTGTGCTGTATCGTGAGTAAGCACATGACACTTCCTGAAGCTCAGGGCTTAAGATCAAATCCCCAGGCTCACAAACCAGCAGCTCCTCACTGGGCTTGTCAACAGCTGCCTTCTGCTGTTGGCTCACTCTAAACTTCGAGGCACATCACTAGCCCCGCGCATCGCACCCCGCACAGGAGCACAGCCCTGCCCTACCCCTGTGTGCGAGAAACAAGCAGTGAGTATCAGCCAGGCGATCGAGCGCTGAGGTTCCGCAGGCCGGGTGAACAATTACACATAGGATAGCAAGAGCAAAATTATTTGGAATGATGCAAGTTGGTGCAGAATAATGCTCGTGTCAGAAGCCCTGACAGGGCCAGTGGTCTCACTGCAATTACTCATCTGAATTGCATTATGCAGGATTACCCTATTTACCCTATTTATTACCCTATTTATTGCATAACATTTATATATTTCGCTGTCCTGTATTAGAATAATCTATTTATCCAAGCAGTAATTAATATTTCTTATACTTTTCGCAATAAAACTTCAGAGCGCTGCCAGACGGTTCTCTTCCTGAATTACCCCCTCTATTTTCTTCATAAGGCCAAAATTTCCTTTAATTTCACCAACTGCAAGACAAGAAGAGCAGCAATTAAATTCACCCGTATAAACTTTTTAATGTGGTTTTAGGGGATTCTTTAATGTTTGTATGTTACAGATAAGCCACGCATCCACCCATCCACTTAATTACAGGCCTAGTACCTCCAGTCACTCTGTTTTTTAATTGAATTTGCTACCCAGTTAGAATCTGGAGGAGCCTTTGCCATAACACGCCTACTACCTGCACCTTCTACCATCTTAGCTATGAGCTTCCAAAAGAGCAGTTCTTTACCACTGTGAGACTGTGAGGGGGTTTGTTTTACAGCATTTCATCCTTGGTTCTCATGTAGAGTACAAGAAATCACATCTCTGTATCCTGAGCTCTGAGCAGAGATGAGATAGATGCACAGGGATTAAATGATTACCTGGCACCTCCATTAAATGCAATCCTTTTGGAAGTGACCACTGATTCTCACTTGACTTGCTCCTGCATAGAATCATAGAATATTTAGGGTTGGAAAGGACCTTGAAGATCATCCAGTTCCAACCCCCCTGCCATGGGCAGGGACACTTCACACTAAACCATGTCGCTCAAGGCTCTGTCCAGCCTGACCTTGAACACTGCCACGGATGAAGCATTCACAACTTCCCTGGGCAACCCATTCCAGTGCCTCACCACCCTCACAGTAAAGAATTTCTTCCTTA
>JAVHNF010071670.1:0-29110 GCA_034783455.1 Micropsitta finschii
AGCCTGTGAAATCCCTAACTAGCTGCACTGCCTCTCCTGCCGTTTTATTATCCTCCAGCCCACAGAACAAAAACGGGAGCGCACCCAGCCTGGGGAAGGCCCGCGGGCTTCACCGCAGTGGAGCCGCCGTCGCTCCGTTCCACCCGCTGACAGCCGCGCTCGCCCCGACCCCGAGTTGTGACCGGGCATCGAACTTACCGGCGGGTCAGCGGCACCGGGACGGCTCCTCCGCCCCCCTTACTCCGGCGTCCGCTCAGTGCCCGGTGTCCGGCCGCGGCACGGCGCTGCTGTCCCCCGACGGGGCGGGGAGGAGCGAGGGGCGGCGGGCGTGGAGCGGGGCGGCGGGGGGAGGGCAGGATTTAAACGAAGGGCGGTGACACGGCACAAAAGATTTCGATAGGCTTAAGTGAGGTTACAGCGAAGGCAACAGGGAGGGGGGGCCTCCCCCAGAGCCATGCAGCGTCTGGCTGGCGGAGCTGCCGCAGCCGCCTCTTCCCAGTAGTTTGAACGCCTGAGAAAGGGAATTTAAACCAAGGTTTCCTCTTTTCCTTCCTTTTTTTTCTTTTTTTTCCCTGGGAGTTGGCGACTCGGCCGAACATGGCAGGAGCAGCGCAAGGCCGGGCGGTTCGCAGCATCCGCGGCTGCAACCCGGAGCCACCACCCTTGTTTGCGGGAAGAGCCTAAGTTGGCGCGGCGGCAGCGGACGACACAGCGGACACACACAGCGGGAGCCGGGCGGAGGGGCATGGGCCGCGGCGGCAGGGAGCGAGCTCGCAGCGGCCGCGTGAATGACCGAGGCAGGAAGGAGTGAGGCAGCGGCAAAGGAAGGGGAACGGATCCCGCCCGCCCCCAGCACCCGGATCCGGTGGATCTTTTTTGTGTGCTTTTCTCCCTTCTTTTTCTATCCCCCCTTCATCCCCGGCCCGGCTCCCCGCCGCGGCCCCTCTTCTCCTCCCCTCTGCTCCTCTTCCCCGCTCTGGCCCGCGCCGCGGCTGTGGCGGGCTGTGGCGTTCGGGGCGGGCCACACCCTCCGCGGCGCTTCCTGCGAGCCGGCGGCGCGGGGCCGCGGCGGGCGCCGGGGGCGGCACATGGTGCGCAGCCGCCACCGCCCCTCGGCCCTGCGAGCTGCGCCCGGCCCGCGCTGCCGCCCCGGGGGAGCCGGGGCACGGTAACGACTCGGAGGGGTGAGCCCCGAGCACTGAGGGGTTCCGGCCCGTGAGGGGAACTTTGAGCAGGAGGTGGTGGAAGGGAGCGGAGCCGACGTGCGAAAGGGGAGCAGGAAAAAAAGGAAGAAAAAACCCAGTGTTTTTTTAGCTAAACGATGCCGGAGCGGGGCCCCGGGGCTCCCAGCGAGCGCCGACCCGCCGCGGGAGCGCCCTAGGAGCGGAGGCTGGCGCCCGAGCGGGGCGGGTGCCCCGGCGGAGCTCGCTCCCCGCAGCAGCGGCGGCCCCGGCGCCCAGAGCCCCTTCTTGCCTCCCGGCGATTAATGGAATGATGTTGCGGAAAAGGCAGAGCGATCCTGCCGGGCTCAGTCGGGACTGCGCGGGCGGCAGAGGCGGCGGCAGCGGGGTAGCGAGCGGCATGCGAGAGCCCCCCCGGCGCGATGGCTAGCGGCGGCTCGGGCAAGTCCAGCAGCGAGGTGTCCGGCGGCGGCATCCCCAGCAGCGGTTCCCTGCAGAGGAAGAAGCTCGTCTCCATCTGCGACCACTGCAAGATAAAGATGCAACTGGTGGCCGATCTGCTGCTGCTGTCGAGCGAGACCCGGCCGGTGAACACTGAGAGCCTCTCTGTCTTTGGTGAGTCCTTCGAGAAGTGCAGGGACACGATCATCGCCAGGACCAAAGGACTCTCCATCTTGACCCACGACGTCCAGAGCCAGCTCAATATGGGACGCTTCGGGGAGGTGGGGGAAAGCTTGATGGAGATGGGGGAGCTGGTGGTCTCCCTGACTGAGTGCTCTGCCCATGCTGCCTACCTGGCTGCAGTGGAGACTCCGGGGGCCCAGCCTGCCATGCCTGGCTTGGTGGATCGCTACAAGGTGACCCGATGTAGGCATGAGGTGGAGCACGGCTGTGGGGTCTTGAAGACCACCCCTTTGGCAGATATGAGCCCTCAGCTCCTGCTGGAGGTTTCTCAGAACATGTCCAAGAACTTGAAATTCCTGACAGACGCCTGCGTGCTGGCCAGTGAGAAATCCAAGGATAAATTTGCTAAGGAGCAGTTCAAACTCAGTGTCAAATGTATGAGCACCAGCGCCTCAGCTCTCTTGGCATGCGTCAAGGAGGTCAAGACTTCACCCAGCGAGCTGACCAGGAACCGGTGCGTCTTGTTCAGTGGACCTTTGGTGCAGTCTGTCTACGCTCTGGTGGGCTTTGCCACTGAGCCCCAGTTTTTGGGTAAAGCTGCCACCATTAATCCAGAGGGCAAAGCTGTGCAAACTGCCATCTTAGGAGGAGCCATGAGTGTGGTATCCGCTTGTGTGCTCCTGACCCAATGCCTCAGGGATATAGCCCAACACCCCGAAAGTAGCACCAAAATGAGCGATTACAGGGAAAGGTTGAGGAACTCGGCTTGCGCCGTCTCGGATGGTTGCAACCTGTTATCTCAGGCACTAAGAGAAAGATCTTCACCCAGGACTTTACCGCCAGTGAACTCCAATTCTGTGAATTAACCCCCACATTTTCTGTTTAGATCCCAGTCATTGCTAAAGGAAAATAATATCCCACCTCCTCACCCCTTTTTTTGTATACCAAAGAATTTGCTTGGATGAGCCCAATCCTTTGATTTCATGTGGTGAAGAAGCAGAACATATTCAAACTATGCGTACTAATAAAGGTAGTTGGTTTGGGCTTCTTGTTTTACTTTAAAGTCTAGCAAGTACCTGCAGATAAAATTGTCCTTTAATCACCAAGGTCTTCACACCAATAGTAATAACAGCTGTTTAAAAGTATTTTCTATTTGGGGAGGTGGGGGTGTCTTAAAAACTAAAAAAGGAAAAAAAAAAAAGAAGCTTTAATCGCGCTGGGTGCGGTTTTTAAAGTTTGTCTTGTCTCGTCTTCCAGAATTTCCCCTCTAAATTTTACCGTTTGTGCAGGAAAAAGGTTACCTCAGTTCTCACTCATTTAAATGATTAAAACCCCACCACCGCATAGAGGATGGATGTAGCTACTATTTTGTTTGTTTTCGTTTTGTATGACTTTTTTATTTTGCATCAAGTGTTAGGTTAGAAGTGCATTTGGTGTGTAGGAGTGGAAGGACTGGAGGTTGTGATTATGTTTTCCATGTGTTGATTTCCAGACTGGGGGAAAAGCTACTGTGAGTGTTTAAACAAACAAAAAAAAAATTACACTATAACAAAAAGTGATTTTTAATTTTTTTTTTTCCAATGTCAGTTTTTATCTTGCATGTACTGGAGTATTTATTTCATCTATTAAAATGTTATGTTTCTCAGACGTCTTCCCGTGAATCTCTTAATACTTGAATAATTGAACAGCCAGGCCTGTTTGTATTGTATGTCATTTCCCCCAGGGAATGGGTGGTACAGATGTAACTGTAGTTGTAGACAGCAGCATAGAGGCTTCAATTCAGTTCTTTTATTTTCATAAATACTGTCCCTCCCCCAGTACCACCCTGCCCCTCCTCCGGCCGCCTCTGACAGAGATACTCTAGTTGTATTTATGGGACGCTGGACAGTGCTGCAGGCGTTGGTATCGCTCTGTCTGCTTGCTGCAGCGGAGCACAGGCTGGTGTTGTCTCTGTCAGCATTCTGTGTTATCTTGTGAGAAGGTTTTGTGTTTTAACTCTTGCAGATGTTGTGGGCCATCTGTGTTAAGCCTGTGAGTTTCCATGTTAACTTAGTTCTTGAAGAACTTGGCCCTGCTGGATAGCCCTGCTTGTTCCGTGTGTCTGCTTAGGATTGTGGAGGTTTGCTGAAGCGGGCCCTTTGGTTCCACAGGGGTTTGTGTTGGAGCTCTTCAGTATGGACGTCTCTCAAAGCAGTTTGAGTTTGATGACAGAGATAGTGGGAAAAGTTAGCTTTCCAGGCCCAGGCCACCTCCATTTGAATTCTTTGGGAATGTTGAGTGGACCTTGGAGTACATGGTTCTCATAATTGCAATGATGGCTTTTTTCAGCCCAGTATTTGTTGACCTGTGGGTTCTGTTGCCTTCTATATGTTCCATGAAAAGTAAATAGAAAAGCAGGTCTTCTGGCAAGGAGGCTTTGTTTGTCTGCCCAGCTCCATTGCATAATTGGATTATTTTTTGTAAGTCTGCAGATTGTTCAATGTTGAACGCTATTGGAGAACGTACCTTTAAAATGTTATCGTAGTTTAAACCTTCACTGTAGAAGCATTGTCCGGTTTAGTCCTTTGAAGAAGCAAACCTTTTGGGTTTGGATATGGAACAGTCCTGGAGTAGCAAAATGGAGTTCCTTTTATAGCATTATTGTTTCTCTTGCGCATGATGCTTTTACTTAATTTCAAAGGAGAGTCAAACTGTGTAGTGGACAAAGCTTAGCTTATAGGTCTTCAGGGTTAAAAAAAAAAAACTCATTGACTTTAAGTGTAAGGGACCCTAGTATTAGATTTTGTTTATTTTTAAATGAGATTTTCCTGACTTCAGTAAATTGCATGATTAGGACTTTTTGTGAAAAACTCAACCCAAGCTGCATTGCTCTGGGTTATGACATTCTCATGATGTTGCCTCTGATGGAGTGTATGTCTGGCAGTGCACGCTGCAGAGGCCTGAAGGCTCATGTCTGTGTCATATAGAGCAACAATTCTCTCCATGTTTTTTCATACATAAGTATATACACATGCTGTCCTACCTTTGACTTAGATGCCTCCACAGGTATTTCATTAGAGGTGCTCCACATGTGTGTGGACACACGTTTTCTCATCTGGATGGCAGAAACAGCCGTAGGACTCTGGAGGGGTTTGTAGGAGGCCAAGGACATCTACAGGGAGGTCCTGTGCCTCTGCAGTGTTTGTGGTTGTCCGCTCAATTACTCTTAGTATCTCCCTCCCTTGTCGCATGTATCCATGAGAGCCGAGATACCGTCCCAATCTACCCATCCTTCTTTTCCGCAGTTGCACTGAGGGGAAGGAGGAAAAGGGGGCTGCAGCAAATGTAATGCTTTCAGGATGTACTATCTTCTGTGGCTGCAGACAGGAGGTGCGGAACTGGCTCCACCCTTCCTTTGCATAGATCCTGGATGGCGCAGAACTTCGTGTAGGACGTGCGGAGATGGTGCTGAGGAGGCCGCAGGGCAGTGCTGTTTGGGGAGGGGACTGGTGCTAGGGCGGCATCCTTCAGCTCTAGGTCTTTTAAGTTACCATGACCTACATCGGAGGCCTGCTTCCAGATATAAACCAGAGGGTTCTGAAGGGCAGCTCTGCAGCATGTCTGACAAAGAAAAAAAAAGTAGCGTCCCACTGTCTATTTTGATGTTTCTACTTAATTTTTGGTGCTGCTGAACTAATTAGATTCCTTTTGATTCATTTATACATTATTGAGGTTGTATGGATCACAGTGCAGCCTCGTTATTACCTCTGCATGTGAAGGACTATATTATTAATGGTGGTAGCTACTATTTATGTCGTGGTTTAATTTTGTTTTAAGTGGTTTAGTGCAGTTTTTGTCTAAACAAGGATACTGCAGATTCTTCCCCCTTTCTAATTATGTTTTAAAGTGAACTATATGCATACATATTAAATAAGTATGTATCTTTTCCCTTTTTTTTGACATTGAAGGAAAGCAAACTGTTTGGGATCTCCCTTTGCTTTTGAGGACGGGGGGTGTTCAGTTTTATACAATCAAATGTGAACTGTAGCTAGGCCATGATTTTAGCTAGCAGGCTGGAAAAAAGTATACACAAATGGTAAATTCACCAAAGGAACTTACTGTAACATTTTCAAATAACAGTAATTTTAACACTTCAAAATGTTCAATCATTTATATCCAGAACAGAACTCACACAAAGGGAGCCCTGAGTTCCCTGGCCTCAGCTCAAGAGAGTATCTGTCAAAATCTATGCCATTTGTATAATAAGCACAGCAAAGTTTAAGAAAAAAAAGGCTTTTGATGCAAACAAATACAACTATTTTTATGGACTCTGGGTAAATAATTAACAGGAAAAAGCCTGTATATACATATGAACGCTGCGGGATTTTGTGAGTTGAGATTGTGGTTCCACTGCTAAGCGCGAACATCATAGATATATTTTAAATGCTGTAGTGCCACATTTGCAAAGACTTAATGTATATTGTGATAATTTATTTTGGAATGTATTCCTAGAGAGTATTAATTCCAATGTAAGACATTATTTCAGTAGGTATATTCATGTTCATTAACTTAGTACTCTCTGGGACAGAAAAAATAAATAACGGATTTGTTTTCAGGGTGCAGTTGCTGGCCACATCCAGGTCACTGATGATCACTTAGTGTCATACTTTAGGCTCTCACTGCCCAAATGCTTATACCATGTAGGTCAACAGGTAGTGTCACTATTTCAGCATAAACTCAGACAAGCATGAGATGTGTTTTCTGATCTGAAACTGTGGTGATTTTGAGAAAACTTAGTATTTTAGGATGTTTATATCAAATATGTCATAGATCTACTCTAACAGTGTGTTTAATAAAGGGGTTAACCTATTTCTAAACACATTATGCAATGCAGATTTGTAGCCAGAAATAACACAATCCCCACCAAAAGAGAAGCTTATTTTTTAAATGTCGAATTATTTTAACAGGGAAGAAGTTGTCACTTTTGTATTGTCTGTGAATTTGGTATTACCTTTTGGTTGCAGCTTCATCATAGTGAAGTTCATTGTTGATCTAATACAGCAGTTGAATCTCTTGAGTTTTGGATCAAAGCAATGTGTTTTCTGATTCTAAAAAAAAATAAGTTCTGTAAGACAACCAGTAAACTAGCAGCAAAATGCAATTGAAAACCAAGCACATTACTAAAGGGAACTTGCAAATGTTATTTTTCAAAACTAAGAAAAAAAAAAAAAAAAAAAAAGTATTGTTTCCATAAAACCAGTTTTAGTCTGGGGACCAGCTTCTTCGGTCCCATGAAGCCATCAACATTTTCCTATACCAAACACATGTACTTGTATCTTGCATGCTTGGAAGCTCATCTGTCTAAGCTGATTTCTTGTTTGAAAAATTTGCCAGAGAAAAAGCATAAGCTGGTTCTTTGTGTTCTGCAGAATAAACCAATTATGAAGAATTCAATCAAATCAGTCCTCTCCAATGAATCATGAGGATGGTCTGGATTTTTTTTAATTGTATGTAATGTCAAAATACTAAATATAACCCTGCTTTCTAAAAACCAAGAGATGAGTCACAAATTTTTACGATGCTAACTCTAATGGAATAGCCGGTTTATGCTAAGAGAAGCCCCAAATATTTAATTTTCACTTGACATAAATAAAACTAGAGGAAATTCCATCCAGCAATTCTGTGTTCTTAATGAAAACTTGTTATTTCAAACTCACATTTCCCTCAAATGCATGTATATAGGAAGTATGAGAGCTTTCCAGTGAAACTTCTGATTCACAGTATTCTTGGAACTGTGCAAAGATTCTAATTGCTACAAGTCTGATAACAGAAACAACTGATGTTCCCAGCTACACAGACAGGATTCAGCAAGAAAACAAACTTAGAAAACTCACTTTATGACAGTAGGGAAGCAAAGGGGTGGGGAGGGTGATTTCTTCCCCTTTTTAAGAACATGCCTCATATACTTGCATGTATAATTTGTAAATTATAACTCTAAAAATGATAATGTAATAAATATCCAGGTACATATAGGTCAGTTACGAAATCAGTCACTTACTTGTCCTTAGCAACCATTCAAGCACAGCGTATTTTTCAGAGGACCTTCAGAATCAGAAGTCATTTTAAGTCACATCCTGAAAAACAAAAAATGCTTTATTAAAAAAGAAAAAAGCTTAATTGATTTTTTTCACCTAATATTAATAAACTTGCCAAAAAGTAAGCACTCAATAGTGAGCTATTTTAATGTCAAATAACTTTAAAACTCACAATCACTGCAACTAACATCATCATCTTGGCTATCTGCTAAACAGCTCAAAAGTCTTAATATCACAAATGTCACAGGTAAGCTGGATCTCCTTTCACAACTAAATTATTTAAACGTAATAATTTCTTTTTTAACTTTGGAAGAAATAATGAAACTGCTGTAGATGGTTGATCTTAGTAAATTTTTAGTCTTAATATAAAAGCTGCAGCCCCAAATTAATTGTTTTGTAAAATTATGACTGGCACGTAAAACTTCAGTGTGCAGCCACTATGTCAGCCTGTGCACACTGCCTGGTACATAACTATCACCTGACAATAGCAAACTGATTTCAGAGCTATGAACACTCAGGTTTCTGTATGAAATTGTAGGAATGATTAATCCACATTACCATGCATTTTATACAAGGTATGATTAAGTGTACTAATTAGTGGGATTCTGGGTCTCTATAGAGAATTACAGTAACTTAGGAAAAGTTTTAAGCAACAGCTGTGTGATTGAATTGATTTACTGAAAACTGCTTAAAGCACTATGTAAAGCAGGGGCTGTTGAAGCTAATTAGAAAAATAAATTGCTCTTGGGAATTATTTATGAGCCATTCACATGTAAGCACACACCATAGTCCTATCCAAAATCAAGAGTTTCAAAATTGATACTTCTACCCAGACTACTTAATAGGTAATCACCAGCAGGCAGGTAAATGAGTTTTATTCGAGTACCACATTTCTTTAAGAAATTAAACTGAAGCTTTTCGTATCAACTGGTTGCATGTGCATTCATCTGCTGGTTTAACCATCCCTCTGACAATACTGACTGTAGCTTTATTTATACCAACTGGAATTACCAATTAGAAGGTTGATTGACAACGTGGTCACGTAAAAGTAAGCATCAAGAGTAAATTGTCTCCTAATTAAAGACTTCTGTAACACCATTTTATGCTAAATCAACCTCTGCTAATCATGGAAACCAGAACAAAAGCACACACAGGGAAAAAATAGAAGGAAAAAAAAAAAGAAAGAAAGATTTAAGACATATTATGATGCAGTATCAGAAACATTTGGATATCACAGAAAATTAAATCCTTCAGCTGTTCATATCTGTAAAAATGCTAAACCAGACTTACACTACACTCAGTGATAGCTTCCTATCTAGCTATGGTCTTATAGCCAAACAACAGCTATTTTCTGAGATCTCCACCGGACAGAACTTATTAAACAAAAAGGTTATAAATCACATTCACTGTTCAGTCTCATGTGCAAGCTTTTTCGTCAGATTTCTACAACAGCTTGGTAAACTGGATAAACAAAAGCAGTTAAAGAGAATCACAAATGGGTCTCACTAAGAAGTTAACCCAAGCAGGAGAAATTAACATCTCTTAAAGGTGGAAGATTCAACACCCACAAGTATCAGAAGGATTCTGTATGACTGGAAATGCAAGGGTAAAGAGCAGAACCCTGAAAATACATTAAATTGAAGACCACATAAAAACCTTGACACTATATAAATTAGTTTTAGAATATTCCCTTCATATTCCTCTCAAATAAATATTAATTCAATGGATGTCAGTATCTGAGCTGTTTAAACAGATGGAATACAACTTCCCAAAGAAGTACTGCAGCAAAGTAACTAAAAGCTAACCGTCTGAACAATCTGAAGGCTCTTAATGCATTAGAAAAGGGTTAGCAAAGGCACCTAGGGTAGCATTTCACTCATCTGGTCTGGACAAATGCTGCAGAGCACCATCCTATGAGAACTGTCAATTTGTAGGGCAACCCAGACAGACACTCTGATTTGTGTTTCACAGAGCAGGATGAAATTAAACCAACCTGAAGGAGAGATGAAAACCCTACCAGCAAACCATAAAATTAAGACAAAATACAATACAGCAAAATTTTTCCATATATCGAAAGTAAATTCGACCTCAAGCTACTACCACTATAAATAAAACAGGTTATTAAAATCTTATAATCTAATAAGTCATTACATTGTTATCATCTACTGGCAGAGGTTGCCCAGAGAAGCTGATGACCCTTCCATGCCTGGAAGTGTTCAAGGCCAGGTTGGACAGGGCTTGGAGCAACCTGGTCTAGAGGAAGGTGTCCCGGCCCATGGCAGGAGGTTGGAACTGGATGAGCTTTAAGATCCCTTGCAACGCAAACCATTATATGACTTAAATGAAAAAATAAAATACATCCCTCTTTTTCAATACTACTTGGTCTTTTCTCACTAATGAAAGCCATACCTTTTACATACTGGAAATTGACCACTCAACTCAGTTATCCCTATTCTAAACCTACTACATGCCTCCTCTTCTGAGTACAGAGGTAACAGCCAACTCCTTAACCTTTTTAATATGTAAAACATTTCACTTCAACATTTTTTCTGTTCTGCTTCACATGAATTAGTTTAGGTTATTACAGTGCCTATTAGGGTATCAGAGTGACATTAGAGTATCAAAGCACAGCCGTGCACCAAGTGATTGCCAGTCTCAGTATTCTTCTAAAAGATCAGCATCTGGGGCTGTATGAGCAGCTTCTCCCTCAGTTCTCACTGCCCCAGTACCACTTTCAACATGTGATCATACTATTTCCTGTCTAAAACCTGCTCAACTAAAAAACCATGAGTGCTCAAATGAAAACATTGTTTGATAGGTTTTCATCTCAATAAGCTCAACATAGTGACCTTCAACTTATATTCCCCACCTTCTGAATGAGCTACAGAGATACTCAGTTTGCACCACAGAGAAACTGGGCATCCAGCAGAGCCTGGCTACCAAATTTAATTTTCATTATTACACACAGTCCAGTTTTCAATTCAATTTTTAAAACACATACAAGAAGGAACATTACATTAGAGCGTGAATGGGACAGCTAAGTGACAAGGCATATTATTGCCTGTGGCACAGGCAACAACAATATGACAGAGAGCTAAGGCTGCATTGCTCTTAAGGTTAAAAATATACATATTTTATATTCATAGTCAAATGTGCCAGATATGGCAAACACAATGGTTACTTTTTGAAAGAAGATGTGACAAGGACAGTCTCTATAATCCCCTTTAAATGTTTCAGAAGTAATTAATGAGCCTGTTTAAGAAAGAAATCAAATACACTTCCAACTACAGCACATAAAACCAACATATTTTTAAACCTCTGGCAGAGGGAAAAAATGTGGCAGATAAAATGCCAATGAACTGTAACTACAGCTTTGTGAATCTGAAAGTACAAACTACTGAAACAGCTAAAGAGACTGAAGTACACCGAGTTAACAGAGGTTTTGGCGTACTGTAACTATTCTGTACTGGAAAGTCTTATCATTTAAGATTAAAGCAGCTATACTTACATTATGAAGCAAACATCAAATTACACTGATACATCACTATCCTAATCTAGCACTTCCATCAGTACAATAACTAAAAGTACTCTTCCAAAATATACGTGTTTGATCACTCTCTGCTCTTTTTTCCCCCACCCTGTCAGCCAGAAAGGTCATTTAGTAGATAATAAATAACTGCCTTGGAGCCTTCACTCAGTCAGAGCTGTTAGTTAAAAATAAAAAAATTAAGCCTCTCGAAGCCAGTGAAGCACACACCTTGTTGCAACATGTTAAATAATCTTAACTCAGCACACATCCTTTTAGTATTAAACCTTCTGTCTTAGGGAGACTATAATTCTTCAAGCCTTGTCAGGTTTCATTTCTCAATTCCCCCTGCAGTGTTTAGTAAGCACTATGCACTTCTGAGCTATTTTTCAGACATGACAATTAACTTGAGCCTTGTTCACTTTGCATATATTAATATGACAGGACTCTTTCAGCTAGAGGATGGTCAGAGGCACACACTCAGAGCGCGTCTCCTGTTCCTCTGATAAATAATGTGTGTGCTCTATTTCTGAAGTGTCATTACTTGTTAATTTGTTTCCTATACATCCCTGTTTCTAGTCACAGCAATAGATACAGGACCCTGCTATAACAAAATGAAAGAGAAAACGGGGGTTCCAGTGAACTCACTTATAAAAAAAGACTAGTCTCTGTGTACTGCTGAACACCTGTAAAAGTTTCTTACCCATCAGCTTCCGCACCAAGCCCTGTGGTAAAGTGGTTTCTGAATCTCATCGCAGGTCCAAAGACATGTGAGCCACATTTTAGACTCAGAACAACTGCTGCCCTTGTAACTCAGCTGTGAAAAGCCAACTTCTTTGGCTAGACATGTTTGTCAGGATACAGCTCTTGTAAGTGAAAAGCAACGGGGCATGATGCAGCCACACCACCTACTTGCATGAGGCTGGCAGCAAGAATTTGCATGCTTGAAAACAGCAGGCCAAAGTAACACTTAAGAGGGCTTCAGTCTTAATTTATTTCCAAGCCACTGTACTGGAAGAAGTAATCTGGGCTTTTAATACCGCTGCTAGCATCAGTTGAGTGGTTTTAGAATATATTTAGAATGTTTTCAACATCAGTAAATCCTTATAGACTTGTATTGGAAGAGTTAGTAACAACAGTTACTTATAAAATAATTTAAGATTTAATAAATACATATAGAAAGAAAAGAAATGCCAAGCTCAAATACCACAAAGAAAGAAATAGGATGTGATGTCTGGGCTACCATAATGGGACTTGATAACTACTGAACTGGTAAGAAAGAACAGGCTACCACCATTCTTTTCTGGACCTCCAGACATTTTAACAGCAGGAGAAACTCAGGCAAATTAGTACTTGACTCAAATACACATGGTCTACTTAGGTGTTACATTAATATTTAATGCAGTTCTAAAAGTGGAAAACGCTTCCTCCCACCATCCTTTCAAGAAACAGTGGGTACTAAGGAAAGAGACTGTACACCAGTGCACAAACCTCTCTACTATTACTAACAGCAATTAAATTCTAAAGAAAAACGTTAAAATAAAATGAATATTTATATAAGTGTTCCATTTGCAAGACAAAATACCCCTGCCAGAGCTCACAAGAGAATATCAACATCGTTGAAGAATCACTTTCCGGCTCTATACACAACTAATTCATAAGTGATTCCATGCCAATTAACACATGACATAATCCGCAAGTTAGTAAGAAGAATGCAAGCTGTAGAACATGTCTCTACATATTACAATGTCAGTTTCATTAAGAAGTAAGCTTCAATTTATTCACATAATTTGCTAAAATGGAATTATGTAGTCCTAAATTATTTAAAGATCAGTCCAAAGTACAAAATCTCTCTACATTAGAAAAAGACATCAACCCAGAACCTTAGAACATGGAACTATCAGTTTGACCATAAATATCGGAAAACATTATTCATGTCTTTTTAATCACTTCTAACTTCAACATACCTGAGGAAAGGTTGTTTCATGCCTTATCAATATATGAATTCACAATATTCACAATACACAATTTTGAGACATTACAATAATGTAACTACCTTTTCAGTACAAATTTTAATCACTGTCATTATAAAGTCCAACGCAAAGGGATGATTGGCAAAAACTAAGTAATAATCATATCAAATGCAAATGCAAAGCAGTAACTGTTAGTAGATACTAGATGGGATTCACAGCACAGCTTATAAAATTGGGACAACTCTTTTATGGGGTAAAAAAATAAAAACCACCCAACATTATGGGGTGTTTTTTTCTTGTAGAACAGAGCAGCTCCTGGAAGGTAACACAGTGACAGAGACATTGCCCAACATGATCTGATAAAGACACAAGAGCTCTTACCTTAATTTAACAATGACTTAGAAATTAGTTTTCTTTTACAATGGAGGAAGCAACTTCCCAAATATAGCTTCAATACAGTAAGAATTCAACTGGCAAGTTTCAGTAGCAACAACTGCTATTTTCCTTGAGGTAGCTGTACATTGACACTTCAAAAGCAAGGAGTACTTACAAAGTTCTTGGTGAAAACAGGAAATATAATCAACTAAACTGAGACTGTTTCACTAAATACACATGAATCCTTCTCCAAGTCATCAACAAGTCCATTCCTTTTCCTGAAGCTTTAAATGTGCCATCAGCAAGTCTATTCTTCTTCCTGTGACTCTGAATGGGTTCATGCACATTTTCATATATTATATGCATGCAGTATTTTGTTCTGACATTATACTCTACCAAGGTCTCAGGGCAGCAAAGACTGCTTGTTTGATTTCGAGAGCGAGAGAACTTAAACACAACTACAGTATTACAAGTAGCATTAACTCATTTAGTGCTATGGCATTGTTAGAATCAGAGCCTATCATGCCAAAATCTTACTCATTTTACAGAGATGACTGTTTTATATAAACCATGTTTATAACGTGAACAGTTTTCCAAAGCAGCAGTTAAAAATTAGGCAAAGTATCAGCAATTTCTTTGCAAAAGCCTGTCCATTGCAAGCTTAAATTTAGAGACAGAAGTCATTTTACATTTGGTTCAAAATCTCTAACAATACCAAGATGCCTTCAGACAACGGGAAAAAATGACTGGCTTTGACAGAATGAAACATTTACTGTAGACACTATCAGTTTCTGACACCTGATCTCCATCAAGGAAATGCCAAGCTTAATATCAGCTCTTGAACTTCTGAAAGCAATACTCAGAAAAGCATTCAAAACAGATTAATTTTTTTTGCATTTTACAGCTATTACTAGTAATGGATGCTCACCCTCAGTATTTCCAGTCTTTGAATTGTGTATGAGAATTGGAAGTATTCACCAATTCAGTAAGTATAGACTGGCTATTAAGAAAACTGCTTATCTGAAGGAGTAAATTTTCAAGAGTCAAGTTGCAGAGCAAAAATATTTTTAATTAGAACTGCACAGCTGAAAAAGCACTTTAACCACCCTTTTTGTGTTTGCATATTTAAAAAGCAAACCTCTCAATTAAAAGCTGTAACTTGGAATTTTTGCAATGATCTAATTGTTTTGGTTCCCCCATTCTACTCTGGGTAACTGTACATCTTGGGTGATGTGATCTACTTGATGCTCATGTGCCTTTAACAGCCATGTCATTAATCATGCCAATACATTTAGCCTATCAGTCTGTTCACCTACTGTTCCTCAGCACTTGAGTAATTATTAAGAAGCACCAAAGTTTATCAACAGCTGGAAACCACAAATCCTCAAGAAGAGTCATGATGCTTCTGAGTGTTTCTACACAGCTCTGTTATACTTTGCCTTTGTGGAAGGACTGAGGAATAGTAAAATATAATTGTGTCTGCATTTGGTAAACACTAAAAAGCTAACCTTTTGTTAGGTGGATGCTACAAAACCTTTTGTTAGGTGGATGCTACAAAACCTTTTGTTAGGTGGATGCTACAAAAAGATAATTTTCAGCCAAACTGATGATGCTTACCATAAAGACCTCTTAAGTGAAAACACCTGAACACTGAATACATCAGATTAACTTCAAAATATACTGGAATGTTCTGGCCATCAACATAAAGAGCCTTTTTGATTCTGACTACTAAACCCCAAACCTTTCACTTTTATGAATGACAGAAAATTATGTCTGCAAAGGATGGAATCCAGTGCTGCAGTTTCAAGAATCTTTAATGTTTAGTGTCTAGACAATAATCTTTTTGTTCTGCATTTATAAGAACACAATTTGTCACACAATCAACAAATTAGTTTCTGATATTAACCTTGGAAAACTCCAATCTCTCAAGACTTCCATAGCACAAATATCAAGAAAGCAACACATAATGATTAATGAAATCTTTGTTTCCAGTCTTTATGACACTTCAAAGATAGATTTTGGTATTAGTAGGTGTGTTATAAACAAACAAAGAGAACTAAGCATTGCCAAGGGTGCTCTGGGTCCCCAGCAGATGATCCAGGGCACGAGCCACCCAAAGCATGCTCACAGTGATTTCTGTCCTTCTTCCTAAATACTCAAAGCCAGTTCTACAAAGCACACCGTCCCACAGTATCAAGCCTCTAGCTCTGGACAGAAGCACTGATTACCCTCTTTAAAAAATATGTCATAAATTGTGGCCTGCTGTCATAAATTTACAGCCAGCTGAAATACACACCACTTTCAAGGGCACAAATATCTGAGGGAATAATATTCTGTTGTTACAAACTAACAACGAACAGGAACAAGAAGCAGCTTCAGTAGCTTAGTTAACATGTTTAAGCACAGCATCCTGTAAAACACCTAGAAATGATGCTGTATCTGTGGGTTTTTACCTTTTGGGTGTTTTGAAGTCTTTTAACTAGGACTAGACAACAGGCAAAACTCAGTCTACAGAAGAGATGAAAAGGGTGACCTGCTGGTACACTTTAAACACAATGCTAGTTTTAACTGGAAAATAAAGCAGCCAACCATAAAAGGATGTTGGTACAAGACAGTTCAGAAATGTAGTGCAATGCACAAAATAGTTTCCTGTTTCTGTAAGCACTTGATTTTTCTCCACACAAATAGCATGTCTTAGGGGCATGTGAAAAGGAATGTGTCTGCTTACAGAAAAATCATTTTTAATGAATAGAAGATGACTGCTACTGCCTGCTCAACTCAACCACCTGCCTATCTGTGCAACTAATATGGTCCATGAGCAAACAGAAATTGCCTCCTTGACACCTCAGTGTTTGGAGCAAAAAAGCTCCATATGTGGGATTCCAGGTACTTCCACGAATGCTACATCCATCTGTAGGGCTAAACCTTAAATACACTGTCCTGACAGGCAGGGAACCCAGTAGTGAAGTAGCTAATCTCAACATAAGACAAAAATATCTATATTTATATTGAAATGAAAATATATAGAAGTATTTCTTTATATCAGTCATTCCTAATACTCACAGTTGCTTTAACAGTGCAGGTAAACACACCTGCTTTTCATCTCTAGGGGGAAAAAAGCTTAAATACAGTTTTCTCTTTCAATTACACACTTACATTTTGCACCAAAATTGCACACACCTTTGGTGATACTCTTAAGTCAAAGATCTCAGAGATGACAAAAAAGTATTTGTTGGATGAAACGAATTTTGCCATATCTTGCCATGCATTTCCGGAACATCCAAATCCACAGTCAGCTCAATCTTTCCTCTCACTCAAGTAGAATAATTTAAAGATTATTTGTGACCTAAATTTCTTTTTGTATAGCCTATGCCAATTTGCCTGAGAAAGGAATCAAAAGGAGTAGCGGTCATTAGAGCTGCAAGAGAGAAAAGAACCCAGAAGAGTGAACACATCTGTGACATCTCAATGTGAATGGAGACAATAGGCGCCTTATACAGCTATAGTGCAGGGGTGGGGGAGGAAGGCTGGCAAGCCTTTTTGTTTGCAACATAAAGATGTGAATAATTCTGTAAAATGTAGTTAGGAAGCATTATGTGCCATAACTAAATTAGTCTGTTTCTTGCTGGATTTCTCAGCTGAATTTGGCTATTAGAAGAATTGGGCAGAAGTCATGAAACAGGAAAAGAAAATGCAAATCTTTGCAGGAGAGGAAGAAAAAGTAACTGGCTAGATATGATGGACACATTTTATAAAAGAAATCAAACAAAAGGGCAAATCCATGGAACAAATAAAGCCTACAATTTCTATGGACCTCACAACCGTTATTGCCTGGCCATCACAGAAAGCAGATCAGAACCTCAGAGAAATACTGAAGGCAGCAGAAAACAAAAAAGATCAAATTCCTAATAGAACTCACCAGATGTTCATAGATTAAAATATAGAAGACTTTCTAAATGTCATTCCAAATTTGATACAGCATTTAGGGGATCGTTGTAAGACCAACAGGAGTATTACTTAAAATTAAATTACTCTGCTTTGAACGAGTTCAAAAATGCCTTTCAAATCTTAAGCTTAATTTTTAATATGACTTTTTTAGTAGGAACACACATTGGCACTCTAAAAAGACTGAGTATAACAATCACCTCAAATTCCCAGCGTTTTAAAACTTAAGTCTTGTGTTACGTGAATCGAGTGAAGATTTAGTTTCCAAACCCTTTTCCACATAAAGACACACAAACTGCATGACACACATATTCTAAAATTTCTAGCACATTACAATATTGTATTTATTCATTCTATCACGTCATTTGTAGCTCCAGTTCAAAGTATTAAAATGAAATATCTTAAATAAGTTTTAATGGGGGAGAGAGAGAGGGGAGGAAGCCAGCACGTGAATCAGTTAATGCTTGTGCACTCAAATCAAAGGCATTCTCAAAGATGGTGTTATACTCCTATACAGTTGGTTGTGTTTAAAAAACAACATGCAGTTTAGAAGCAGTGTGGAATATTAATTTACACATCTCCAGTGATATGTGAGGACATCACCACACACCCCCAGCCCTCAAGATGGAAAAGTGATTACATTGTCACTGGATGACTGTACCGTGATGACAATGGGGAGGGAGGGAGGAAGAGAGACAAAAAAGATGCTGGCTCTCAAGTGAACTCTGGGTAATAGCTGGTACACCTACACAGCCTTTGGAGCAGAGAACAAAAGCATTTTAAAAGTGGAAAGCTTGTCTGCATAGGAAGAACTGAAACACCCCTAGAACACGGTAAATTTAATGTAAACAGGAAATACAGTACTAAAAAAAGATCGAGAAGTGTACCTTGCACCCAACTCCAACTGATAATAAAAAGATGTTTAAACAACACATCGGAAGCAGGAAGCCAGACAGAGAGATGGTGCACCTCCTCATGGCAAAGGCATAAAATAAGCATGCAGAGAGGATAAAGTCATAGCTCTGAAAATCTCTTCATGTTAGCCTTCACCACCAAAGATACTGGAGAGAAACTCACAGCATTTCTTTGTAGCAAACTGGCTAGAGAGGCAGAATTAATTTTAAGGAATTATAGAGGAAGAATTAAACCAGACACTGGAGGTATTGATCAGTCACCAAATACCCTTCATAGGAAAAGGGGTTCAAATGTGCATCTTCAGAACAGCCAAACCGCACAATCTCTCATCACCAATGGCTGCTGGATCAGAACACTTGCATGTGGCTGGTGGAGCTCCTACTGGCATAAAGAAATCTAGAGGGACTCTCAGGAGCTATGGACCAGTGGATTTGGTCATGCCTCAACCATCTTCAATCCACAGTAAGATGGTAAAAGCCATGCTAAAGGATAGTATCACTGAGCACATAAATAAAAATCTGCGGAAAACCAGCCCACATGGCATGAGATTCTCAATAGGGAAAGCTTATTTGAGGAAAAAGAAAGTTGCACAGAATTACTGTGACCTGTATGATCCCCAGACTGATCTAGTATTTCATGACATTTTACATCTGTTAAAAATTTTAAAAGTATTTTTTTTATATATATATTTTTGAATTGATTTAGTGCAGTGGCAAAAATATACTTACCCATATAACCTATTTTACTCAAAAAAATTTGTACGGAGACTTCTTTACCAGTATGAAATGTGATTTTACTAAGGTTCGTTGACAGAGCTTTACAGGGAAGCTTACCTAGTAATAGGTTAAGCCTAAGAGAGACTAACGGGATAACCACAGCACTATCATTCCGAACATTCAATATTTCTAAAAGTCAAAGCTTCAACCATTTATGAGCCAGAGGTCAATGAAAGAGGAAGAGCGAAGAGAGTTCAGTGAAACCTTGAACTGTGCAACTCTGAGTTTTGGTGGTGTTTTTTAATTTCCCTTTACAACTATGTATAATTAACAGTCACGTTTCTCTTCTTATTTAAAAAAAAAGGTGGCTTTTGGATTTCAGGTCCTTGCTTCTCTCTGTTCTTCAGTCAGACTTCAAGGCAAACTGTCAATATTTTCAAATTTTCTTTAACAGTGCTGAGGAATGGAATCAGTTTTTCTGTTTAAATGAAAAATGAGATGCTTTGCTACTCATGTCACTGTCACAGTTGGGGTCTGAAGAGAAAGAGCAAATATAATGAGATTTGAAAAAAAACCTGGCAGTACTGCAGCCTGCAAGAGACACACAAATGTGAAGAAAAAAGCAATTGTGTTTTCCTTCCTATATTAAGAAGTATTTTCATATGAAAAATATTAAAACCTACAACTTTAACTGTGACTTTTAATTGTCAAAACTGCTTTAAGAAAAACACATTACAATTATTTAGGTCGTGAACAAGCAAAAATAAGCAACTAAACCTAGAATTTATTTTAGAGAAATGAATTAAGTGCTTGACCATCAGTGCACTGTGATACACTATACATACAAAGGAGCTGTGAAATTCTAAACTATATGCTTGTTTACCTGGGAAGACTTACTACCATTACTATACCAACATAACACCATTTATATTATACCTACCTCAGAACAAAGTAATTGGACTTATAACAACGTAATATTAGATAAATTACTTACAGCAAATTTCATGTTCAGCCACTATAGTGACAAAAGTCTAAAATCAGTGGCACAGTAACACTGATACATTTTACCATGTAGGTAAACACAAATATTTGTGCAATAGGTGTATAATTCCTTTAACTAGGGAGTAATAACACAGCCTGGTCAACGGACTCAAAAGTTACCTATGTGCTCATCATCTCCTTCCTTTTCTGGACTGATTCTAAGTGAATGAAATTTTGAAATATTTGCAAGTAGAAAAGCTAAGATTAATCACACAACCCATAGGAGAATACACTGCAAATACTGTACCTACACTGCAATACACTAGCTTTCACTCATTTCCAATAGTAACATGGGGTTTGTGCACAGTCACTGCAGCAACAGTAGAACACAAAACTGGATTTCATTACAGCATGCTAATATCACCATGTTCCCTGCTATAACTTGCAGCTCAATATCAATGACCAGAATTGACTAAAATAAAACCATTCATCCATTTTTATTCTTACAAAATGCTTTTTAAAACAAAGGACTTATATCCTTAGTCATTCTTAGCATCTACAGTTTTGCATAATGATGTCTACAGCTACTTCACCAGGAAAAGAACACAAGGAAAATAAAGCCACAAAAATGTTACAAGCAGAACTCCAACATTTACCTTACCATATGCTTAAGCTTGTATAAAATTAAGAAAGCATGCCAAAATCTAACTCAGAAGGAAAGCTTCTCACTTTTAAGACCTTTACGTGCTTGCTCCTCGATCAATCCCACTGTGGCAGTGTGTGCATTACAACAGTGAAATAAAGATTGGAATTCTTCAACTGGGGCTCGCCAGGAAAGGCCAGCCAAGCTTCAAGTCACTACAATGAAACATCCAATTTGCTACCTTCGAAACAAAACAAACAATGAAAAGCACCACAAACCCTAAGCATTACCACCACCAAGATCACAGTGTGTTATTGCAAGGAGAAATCACATGGGTCTGCAACAATATGTCTCAAGGAAAGTCAGGTAAGAGCAGCTTTCATCAGTAAAGAGGTGCCTGTGTGTATAAAAATCCTAGTTTTCTTGAGGACACGTACATGAAAGGATAAATGACGAAAGACTTTACAGGACAAAAGTATATAAACACGGTCTGACAAGGAAAAAATGTCACATAAGAAATCCATTTGCTGATCATTCTATCAAGACTCCCTAAACACCAGATAAATTATGAGGGATACTGCTAAAAAGAAAAGATGGATCTTGTGAATTACCTGTATAATATTATACAGATATTCACCAGTAATTAAGTAAAATCATACAGGCACAACTACATTAAATTTTATCCCTATTAATAAAAGGGTATTTTCTGCTATTGATACAGATTATTTTGTCTGCAACACCAAATATTACTAGACATCAGTTTAGGGTTCTCATGAGTAAACAAAACATTAAACAAAGTCAGCTTTTGTCTTGTTCCATTTCTTTTCGAATTTTAAAATGTCATAGATCAATGCACTCATTTCATTAAATGAACGAGCAAAGCTTTTAAGGACAGTAATTAAAATCTATGGATTATTTCAAGACCAGGAAGCTCAAGAATGAGACATATTTTCTATTGTCATGTTACTTTTGACCTTTTTGTTGCCTGTATAACTTTTACTACCTGCTTATGCATTAGTAGTATCTTTAAA
Source organism: Micropsitta finschii (assembly GCA_034783455.1). Lineage (NCBI taxonomy): Eukaryota > Metazoa > Chordata > Aves > Psittaciformes > Psittacidae > Micropsitta > Micropsitta finschii. The sequence goes on from JAVHNF010071670.1 coordinate 21,985, forward strand.
TGGCCCAACAAAAGTAACTCCACATTTTAAATTCAGCATATAAATGGGGAAGGTTTGAGGGTTGCTACAGTTATGACCACAGTTTTGACTGACATCAATTCAAAACAACACAGAAATTACAGTGAATCCATTATGCTTCTTAGGAGTGTTTAAGACCAACTATTTAGAATCCTGCTGCTTCCAAGATGGAGTAAAGAAATCCTATCCTGAATCTCCAATTTTTAACAAACTGGTCCAGCAAAGTCTCAATTCCAGGTTGACTTCAGACCTTAATTTATCTTTTGACTTTAACAATTTGGATATTATTTAAATAAGAAAATTATTTCTTAGGTGATCTGAAATGATCTCCATGTAGAAGTGACAAGCTGCAAGTATTTTGTATGAATGGTAGTAATATAAGTATGAAGTATTTAGGAAGAACATTAGTAAGGAGAAAGAAATGTACCTTATACCACTGATCAAGAATTAAAATGATGCTGATCAGAATCATACCCAACCACTTTATCTTTAGGAGGCATCTACAGTTTCAAGTTACCTGGCATCAGACCAGGGTGATCTGTTTAGCACTATGCTGAGTTACTGAAGCAACAGGAAACTTTAAGTCTAAAAATAGACCAGCAAACTATGCAGACTACCAGAAAATTTGTCAAATATGAAAAAAATAATTTCTTCCAGGCAATCCCCACTTTTAGAGAATTATTAAGCAAGAATCATTGCATACAGAGTTTGGAACATTTCAAGACAATCACGTAATTCTTTACGACATTTAAAGCAAGTAGAACAAGTTTTTCATTATTGGGCCAATGCACACAAACTATTTACAAAGATATCAAAATGGCTATGAGACAATTTGTTCATCACTGAGAAGAAAATGAATCCCCTGGTTTTTTTCCTGTTTCAAAGAGAAGCATTAGCATTTTCTTCTACTAAGAAATAGCATGTTTACTTCATGATTTCTAGACAATGTATGCTTCTGAAAGAGCATCATACATTCAAAACAATCCTGTGTACTGACAGTCTGGTACAAAAGTTCACTAAAACATTTAATAGGGAAAAAAACCCTATCTTTAAGCTTTAAACATTACTCTTACTGTTTTACATTATAGTGCCAGTTGACAAAATGTTAACATTGTCACTAAATTTGATAAATGAAAATCATTATGGGTTTATAGTCTGGATTCTCATCTTAATGAGAGTTAACATCTTTAGAGCAAAATGTTGAGAGCTGCAAGACATATGCTGAACATGTGTATACATGTGAAGCTTTGAAAGCTGCTTAAAAATGTGAGAATGAGTAAAGTTCATGTTACCCTTGATAAATGTCAGCTGTCAGGCATCACAGCCCAATACACACTATTTTTTTCCACAAACTGGAGCCCAGAAAAACGTATTTTTACTTCACCAGCTGAATATAATGCATTATACAAGGCAACATCTACCCAAGGTCAAAAGTTTAGTGTTTTTAAATTTTAACTTCCAGAGCAGGGTATTGGTTACACAGACATCATCATCACACTGAAATTAATTGAAGTGTTTCCAAAAATCTCTGCTAAAGTTACATGTAACACTCTAATACATATTATCTACCAAAAAGGACACATTCGACTTCTCACCAAGTCAAAAGGAACTTGAAGGAGAAAAAAGAATTGTTCCTATATCCATTACCAATTATGCCTTTTTACAGTCCTACTTTACTTGAACATTTTCTGCTCTAGTAAATTGCTCATTATGGAATTCTAATTGTATCTTGCAGAATTAGCCCAAGGAACTGAGCAAAGTCTTGGAACACACCAGCTGTACAATAACAGGGTGCGGCAGAGATCAGATTGGCAGAACTTTCCATTAAGAAATGTTACTTTTTGATGGGATATAAATACATATTGGTATTTATTTATATGGGATATATCTACAGTGTAGTCCACTTAAAAGCTGTTCCCCAGCTCTCCATTTGAAACCACATATATCATTTTGTGTATATGAAAAATTATTGCTATGCTATGGTTATCCTGCAAAACGGTGAAATGTGCTTTTAAAATTTCACTGCCATTACCATGTTAACAAGCTGATTTCTTCTTCCACAGCAAAGTCTGAAGCACTGTGACAGTCTTCTGTGAATTTATAATAAAAGTATTATCTGCCTTTCCTGAGTAGGTTAACAGCTTCATGTGTTGAAAGATCATGAAGCATGCATGTCATATCATGCCTTTCCCCCTCTGTGTTTAAGTAGTATTTTGATCCATTGAAAATTCATACACTTCTACTGGGATTTTCAGAAGCACTTAACATTGGCCTGAGTCTGTTTCTGCTAATTCAGTGAGAACTCTGTCACTACCTCCAGTAGAAACACTAAAGCTCAAAGTAGTACCTCTCAAAATTCTATATTCAGCAGGGAAAAGAAAAATAATCTTTTACCTGAGTTTTTGTATTAGCCTCAAATAGAAAGATACAGTAAATGTGTTATTTCCTATCAGATGACCTACATTTTATTTAGAAGTATTGCCCAAGTTATTTAGAAACATAGGTGTGTACTGTAGGCAGAGCCAAGAAAAACAGATGCAATTTGTTTGCTCAACTGGCACCTTTTAAGAATGTTCTAGTAACTACAGACCTACATTGAACCTGGTGCCTGAATTAGAACAACTCCTATTTAAAATTATTATTCTGGTCTACTTGATGTTTTCTAAGAATGTCAATAATAACCTGCAGAGCTCACATTATTTTATTTTAAATACACACTTTGCACACACAAACTGCCCACCACTTATTTCCAGTTATGCAAAGTAATCTAAATTATCTTTCATCCACCACACTGAACACCAGTGTCACAGAAACAGAACAATCACTGCTGAAAGCAGTGGCAGCTTAACTGACAGATTTACTACAAAAATTGCACCATTTTTAGCAATGCAAAAACATCAAAATAACATCCTTTAACTGCAAAAGTGAGTATAAGCACTAATCAGATCAAACCATGGAGTTTCAGCAACATACGAAACCTCTTCATATCTTTTATGGCACAAAAAAGAACATGAGGTATAAAAAAGGCCCCCTGCACATTTAATTTACAATATTCATTGCATTTGCTCTGAAGCCAACAATAGTGATGTGAAATTAGAGCTGAACAATCAAGGCAGAAAATCTAATGAAAAGGCTGTGACCTAAAATAAATTGCCTATCAATACCACCAAGATGATGCATAGTTGTGAAAAGTAACATTTTTATGTACTGTTTCAAAATAAACATCTAACATTACATACTTCTTAATGCTATAATCCTCATATCAACATTTCAAAATAAGTACCTTCAAAGAGACAGATAAGTAAATATATCCCATATTAGTGCAAGAAACATACAGAAAAGGAAAAGGAGAGGTACTAAGAATGACAAAACTTGTCAAGTTAAGGACCACAGCGTACTTGCTACTGACCATGGAAAATATCTTGTGAAATGCAAACAGTTCATTCAAGTTAGTCACAACTGGTTGACTTAAATTTTAAAGCATTACAGAAGATGTACAACACTTTGAGACACTCTAAACTTTTTCTAGTCTTTAAATGATATATTTCCTTCTATCCTCACAAATTTTAGGAAGATTGATACATGATTTTATTCGTTCTAAAGGGGAATCTGTCACACCTAAACCCAAAGTGAAGTTCAGTTTGGGTGAGGGGTAAACATCTATCTGCCATGGAAGAGTTAAATGGCACAAGGATTACACTGACTCGGAGTACAAAAGGGCCACAAATCCTGCCATTCTGCAGTAAACACCAAACAGTTGCTTTTACTGCTTTACACATCCTTCCTAGCTCTAAGTTCTTTAAAATTCAAGGATCTTTGCAGAACTCTGGATGATGAGTGGGGATTTCTTACCCTCTGGCAAGTGAAGAGGTTACCACTTACTGCCCTGCTGTTACTGCATGGCCAGCTACTCACTGACAAATTGCCACTGGCATGTCATACACAGCAAAATGAAACCGGTATCTTAAAACACCATCCTGCAAACTGCAGCCGTTCAGGACTGACAAATTACTGGCACACAGTACAAGCAGGGCAGAAGTTCTTCAGTTTCCCATCTGAGATCCTAAGACATTATGAAAAAAAACAACAACAACAAAAAAAATCGTATGTCTGCTAGTTTATAGGACTAAAAAAAGTCTTTGAAACACCTTTTAAAAGGCTGGGGTTTTTAATGGCTGCACTGCAAAGACACTGAATTAAGCTTCCTGAAAGGAAAAACTAATTTTGCTTTTACAGCCGAGCAAGTCAATGTTTTCCTAACATTCTGAGCCAGTGAGTGATCAGCTGCCTCCAAAGTTTCTCAGAAGCTACCCGGAAACTTCACAAAAACATTAACTAAAGAGCATTATGAAGACAGCATGAACAGCATACTATGTAAACCAGTGCCATTAAACAGTATTAATCTCTGACAGACTGTAAAAGCAAGCAACAGAGAAAATTACAACTTAAAATGCTTTACTTCTAGAAAGATCAGAAATGTCTCCTGTATACCAGAAAAGATGTAATTAACGTTTATATTATGTACCCAGAAAACCACAAGAAAGCAAAATAAAAGGGTTATTCCCTTCAAATAGTGTTTCCAGCACCGTCTCCATTATCAATACCATATCAATATCGTATCACAGCCTCGCTTACTCAGTACTGGCAAAAGGTGACTCTATCAAAGGGAGGTTTAGCTTCCAGGAATCACTAGAAAGTTAATACATATCACAGAATGCCTTTATTGTTAGTAGAGTTTATAGCTGTAAATATTCTTCTTTTTAAAAATACAAAATGGTTTTCGTATACTAATAACTTGTCAGATATCATGTGCCTGCTAAGTGTATAAGTGAGGGTTTCTGTATCAGTTTTAAATGGTTTTGCTTTTCATTTATCATGATGCCCCCACTGTTCCCCCCATGAAACACGCACTACTCCAGTCTGTTATGTGTCATGCTCTGTTATTTAGCTTCTGAAAACCTCAAACATTTATTCTCTCTCCAAATGTTCTCTTATAGCAAGCTTAAGCAAGCTCCACACTGATCTTCATTTTCTTCATTTCAGCATCAGGATATTTCAAAATAAGATTCCTCTGACTGAAATCCTCAATTCTAATCCTGTCACAACAACATGCCAGCAATGTTGACACAGGACCCAGGAGGACGACATTACATAGGTAGTAGGGAATCAAGGTGAAAAACAAAAGGAATCTAAAACAAAGAGACAGAGCTGTTTTCCTACTTTAACAGTATTGTGGAGAAGAGAAAGGGAGTGACAGCTTTTGAAATAACAAATCACTTAATGAATATTCTACACAAGAAGCTGAAAAAGTGAAAAAGATGCATAAAGTTATCATATTCAATATGCATGATTTTAAAGTACTAATTAGAAATGCCTGGAATAAGTATTATCAGAAATGTCACTATCTACACAGGTATTATTAACAACATTCACAGACCTATTAAAAACAACACTGTGACCATTACAAAGCTTGCAATTCCCCTTCCTCCTCCATCTGAATAGCCAGGATAATTCACTTTCGCCCCCTCCATTTATAATTACAATAAATAGGCATTGAATAAAAAGCAACATTATTTCTCCTCTTGTAAGGCATTAGAATTTCTTCCTTCAAATAAAGTAAACTGTTTGTAATTGCCCATGTTCAGTACCCATGGCTCTTTTTCCTCCATAAGTCAGACAAATCTTAGCACAAGAGAAGGGAAAGACTGCTTAAATCTTTCACATGTGTGAGATACCAAAACCCAGGAATCAGGCATCATCTCATCAAGTAAAATGCTAAGAACCCTCCCAAAGTGAAAAGTTGAACTTACCGTCTGCTATCAAAGGGGTTTATGTTCAGATGTCATTATCATTTTACAGTACAGCGCTCAGACTAATGCGAGCGCCTGTGAGGAGCTGAAGCCCCAGCAGGAGCCGATGCAAGCTGTCACTCCGAGTATCACAGCCCTGTTATCCCTGTGGCATCCCTTCACTGCTAGGTGCAACGGGAACCTAAAGTATTGGGTTAGTATGATTCTGAGGCCTGTTAGAGCAGAAGTTATTATTATTAGCTGTTTTCTCTTTGGAATTCAGTTGATGTCAGGAAGCTCGGGGAAAGAGGATCTATTTTTAAAGCAATGCTTAAGAGTTTAAAATGAAAGTGGTATAAAAAGCTTGTTCTGAGGAAGAAGGATACCCCTGTGTAAATACCTACACCATATAAACAAAGCTTCTGGATTTGATTTGGGATCTTGTGTTGAGAACACTTGTGCACTTTTGCCACTGGCAAGCGAATACTAAACAGAGCTTGCTTCTAGACAGGAGTAGTTTTTTCCATATGATTTATTCTACCACGGCACCAGCAACTCACAAATCCCACTGTGATGCTCTACACGAAGTGCACTACTCACCTACAGAACAAAGAACACTAAATGAACACACACGGACTTGAAAGAACATGAAACTACACTTGTCAGCCTTCGCAACACCAGTCTGTGAAGAGTAACCACTTATTTACCCAGTATTAGTAGGCTGTCTGTAGGATCCCACAAACAAGCTTGGGAAAAGGGTTTGCAGGACAGCAACGCAGTGAGACTGTGGACATCAACTGGTAACCTTCCACAGGTACAGAGAAACAACTAGGAAAAAAGAACCCAAGAGATACTGATTTCTAATTGATGATCCTAGTGTATACTGGAGTCAGCTGACAGCCAGTGCCGAGTGAAAAGTAAAAGGCAGAGGAGGAATAGGGCTCGGAAGAATTGTACTGTCAAGAAGGAAAATAATAGAAGAAAGATCCACATACAGGATTAAAGAGTTCTTGCTTTGCTCTTTCACAGGAATTTCACAAGTGCTCTCAGAAGCAGAAGCAGGGAGAAAGTCAAAATGAATTCAACCTAGGGGTTTGAGAACTGGGGTTATGATGTCACCACTGCACAATGACCATGTGGAAACATCCAAAAAGATGCATTTTTTTGATAGTATTACAGAAAGTGAAAATTATGATTCTTAAGATGTAGTTACCCAGGCTCTGGAACATGGGTACATTGCTCATGGGTTACATGGCTCTGGAGCATGGGTACATTGAGATCATAGGGATCTGAAGGAAACCTCACTCCAATGTTTCTCA